>CABHPH010144933.1:35241-59969 GCA_902168325.1 Peromyscus nudipes
TATAAAGAACTATCTGAACAGAGTGGCTCAAGACAGCATATGCTCAGCTCACATTTCTACTGACAGGAATTAGGGCATCAGCTCAGCTGGGCTGAGTTGGGCCACACTCTGCTGTTCTCATGCCTGGGTCGTCAGCTGAGATGCTGGGATCAGCTTCTCCAAGAGGCTCCGGTCTTATAGCTGGCTAGCTTGGACTCATGCTTCTGCAGGAGAAGAGGAGCCAAGGAAGCCAGTGGAAGCCCATGGAGGTCTGGGGCCACGGCACACAGACAGTACACTTGCAGTGTCTTAGCCCAGGCTGCTCTAACAAAGTATCCCAGGCCGCGTGGTACAAACAACAGGTGTTTACGTCTCATAGTTTTAGGTGCATGGAGGTCAAGGTCAAGATGCTGGCTGACTGAGCACCTGGTACAGACCTTTTTGTGGCTCGAAGGAAGCTACCTTCTCTCTATGTCCTCACATGATGGAAAGCTCTGATCTCTTTGCTCTTTTACAGTTACTAATCCTTTCATAAGGCTCCTGCCCTCATGACCTCACTGTTATAAAATACTATTTTAAAAATTGACTTATATCGAACTACAATTTCATACACACTTAGAATGTATTCTATTATTCTGTCTCCACATCCTCTCTTATCTCTTTCCCGTTCTCATCAACTCCTCCTCCTCCTCCTCCTCCCTTCCAGTCCCCTTCCTGGAGTCTTGACTTTTGGTTTTGTCTTGTGGTCCATTTAGAGGTCATCTGTGTGACCACTGGATTGACACTATCCACTGGACCTTGGTGGGTTAATCAGTGGGCACAACACTGAAGGACATGGATCTCCCTCTTCCTGAATCTTACAGGTAGCGAGCAGTCCAGCAGTGAGCGGTAGAGTCCCCTGAGTCCTCCCCGATCCCTGGGTGACTGTCAACGGGGCGGTTCTGCTGGCTCAATGCAGGCAGCTACAGCCTGCGAGAACAGATGGCAATGGCTGATCTGAAGCTCTTCTCCCTATCTTCTGGCTCTTATGTCCTTTCCACCCCCTTGGCCGCAATTTTTCCTTCAGCCTTAGGGATGGTATAAATGTCTTGCTAGGGCTGAACTTTCATCTACATGACCTCATCTTAACCCAATTCCTTCCTGAACGTCCCCATCTCCAACATATTAGGGGGGTTAGGGATTCAACCTAGGCACTTTGAGAGGTCCAGGGATAGTGAGTCAAGGCAAACTCCGTTTCTGTTACTAAACTGTGTGCCCTCCTACAACAGCACACATCACTTCTGAGATCTCAAAATGCCTGGTCATTTCTTATCACCAGTTAGCAAGCAATCAATTCTGTAGCAGAATTCAATTCAATTCTGCCCTTGTCTACTTACGGGCAGCATCAAGTTCAAATGTTAAGGGCTCAGTTGCACAGGACTATTTAGGCATCAGTCTGGAGTCCAGGCTTCAAGGGTTCTGACCAGCTGGCTACCAGCAGCTCCCTACAACTCCCTGGTTTGGCTTAGTTCGTTTGCTAGGGTGGCTCACAGAACCCAGGGAAACCCACTTGTTAGTTTATTGTAAGGCCACAAATAAGGTCCTGGATGAAGACACACATGGAACTATGTGGCAGGGGCGTGGGTGTTTCTGGGATGTGGATCAGTTCCCTTTCTTCAGTCCCCACAGGTGTCGGCTACCCAGAAGCTCTCTGAACCCTTCCACTGGGTTTTCATGGAGACCCTATTGCATAGGAATGACTGAAGCATGGGTAACTGTACCAGTGTGACTGGACAGAAGGTCAGCGTCTGATGTTCAGAGACGCCAGCTCACCCTGTCTGTTCAGATTCTTCGTGGCCTCTTTGTACAGTGCACCTTTCTTTCTGGTATGGGGCAGGAAGCCATGTGGAATGAAGGTCTTAGGATCTATTATTAGACAAGGTAGGACAAGAGTGTCTTTCTGGTAAGATGTAAGACAGGAAAAGCAGGAGAAGGTTATAATACAATTATGGTTTTAGTAATCTGACGTGGGGAAGAAAAATCTTAATTATTACAGTGTGCCTTGAGAAGAAAAAGGATCAGAGCAAAGGAAAACAGAAGGCCAGAGAGAGGTTTTTCTCTGAAGAATAAGTTGCCCCAGCATCAGAACAAAGACATTTTCTATCCTCTATGGCTCTAAACCTGCTTCTGAAAGTAAAGACCAAATACTTCAACAAAAGGTATACTTACTGTTCCAGCCATTTTGGAGCTAGTAAGAGCCATGGAAACTGTGTGTGTGTGTGTGTGTGTGTGTACATACATGTATACCATATATATGCATGCACATATATGAGTGTGTGTTTGTGTGCATACATGCATCCCATATATATGCATGCACACATACATTTGGTTTTGTGAACACAGAGGGTACCTTACAGGCTAGAGAACACGTGATGGAGGGAAGACATATGTTAGTGAATACATGAATACACACTCACAGAGAAGTATAGATTTGGAGATTATTTTCATTAAAGGCTCTCTGTGATCTGAGAGGAAACAGAGTCCTTATGTCCATGGGCTGTAGTGTATGGGTGAGGCCTTTGTGCATGCGTTCCTTTGATGTGGCTGTACTTCAGGATCATGTGGAGCATGGTTCTTCCTCTGCAGACTGCAGAGTGAGGTGCAGAGCTTCAGAAGCAGAGGCCAGAGGCCAAGGTTGGAGTCTGTGCTGTGCACTGATTAGTTGTTGTTGGAAAAAAATGTTTACCTTTTGGAGTTTTAGTTTTTTCCTTTATAACTACAAAAAGCTTGTCGTCTCAGGTTGCTAGGGAGATGGAAACATTTTATAGCTGTGCTTGCTGGGTCACACAGTAGCCACTCACTCTAAGAGGCTAGTGCAAAATGAGATACATTTTAAATGTAAAATGTAAAGCCTATCAAGTATGAAGCAGGAAGAAAATCTTACCGGCTCCACATTGAAGTGGCAATACTTTGTGTCTACTGAGATAAGTGAGAGGCACTACAAAAGTGAATTCATTTGCTTCACTTTAGTTTTTAATGTGGCCACTAGACATTTGAAAGTTATAGTTTCTGTTGCTGTGATAAGCACTGACCAAAAACAACTCAGGGAGGGAAGGCTTTAGTTGTCTTATTTCTCCCAGGTGACACTCCATCCCTGAGGGAAGTCAGGGCCAGAGCTCATAGCAGAATCTAGAGGCAGGGACTGAAGCAGACACCATGGAGGGATGCTGCTTACTGGCTGATCCACCTAGCTTGCTCAGCCTGCTTTCTTAAACACTCCAGGACTATCTGCCTAGGGGTGACGCTGCCCACAGTAGACTGGGCCTTCTTACATCAACCATTAACCAAGAAAACACCCCATTGACTTGCCTACAGGCCAATGTGACAGGGGCACTGTCTCCTCTGAGATTCCTTCTTCTCAGATGATCCTAGCCTCTGTCAAGTTGACAAAAGACTAAACAATACACAGTTATTACTTATTGGTGGCTTGCATCCCATTTCTTCAGACCAGTGCTATGCTCTGTGACCATGAAGTATTGTATAAGTGTTAGTTCTAGCCTGGACATGTATAGAAGATGTTGCTGTGTAGGTTGGGATCCCATTTTCATCTAAAGATTATTTATTAACAGTCACTAAAATTTTAATGTAAGCTTGTATGTAGACATCTTAGTTTTTCCTCCTGATGTATAATAGTGAAGAAATAATTCATTTATATGAGCAAACTTGAGTGTACTGGGTCACAATGATGTGAGCACTGTGTCCTGTAGTAGGTAGAATTCTTTTGGCTATACACCACAGAAACAGTGCAAATCGATTTAATAAAAAAAAAAAAAAACTGGGTGTCTTCTAAGTATGGAAAGGTAGTGGGTTTCTGGAATCACTGCACTTGGAATGCTGTCTTCTTAGCTCTCTCTTTCTCTCCAACTTTCTTTTTAGTTGGTGACATTTTCGTCTCAGATCTCCTGCCCTGATGTGTCAGAAACACAGGTCCTAGGCCTGCTGTCTGTAATCTCTGCTCTACAGCAGGATTCAGTCTGATTTACTCTCTAGTTTTTAGAACACCCTGTTGACCCGGCTTCATTTTAGATATTATTCTGGGTAGGACTGGGGCAGTTCCGACTCCAGTCACAGAAGAGGAGAATTTTCCAGAAAGAGTGCTTCTTTTGATTGGTTAAAGGAAATACGTACTGTGTCTACTGTTTTAGATACATTTGTGTGCTGAAAGACTGGTCCCCAGTATCGCACTGTGAGAGCAGTGAACCCTTTAAGAGGTGGGCTTAGTGTAGAGAAACTGAGTCATGAGGGCTCCAAGCTCTTGAATGGATTATGTGGCTTCGTGTTAGTGGCTCATGGGTGTGGACTCATGTTGGGCCTGGCGGTATCAGTCTATCATTCTAGTTACTCAGGAGGCTTAGGCAAGAAGATCCCGAGTTCAAGACCTGTGGTAGTGTGAGTTCAAAGTTAGCCTGGGTAACTTAGCAAGATCCTTTCTCAAAATAAGTAAAATAAAATAAAATAAAAAGATGGCTAGGGATACAGTCTTGTGGTAGAGCACCTGCTTAGCTTATAGCATATGCAAGGCCCTGGGTTTAATTCCCATAGCACAAAAAGTAGGTTTATTCCTGTGAAGAGTGGGCTGTTATCAAGTTAGGCCTTGACTTTCCTTGTCAAGCTAATGCCCCTTTCTGTGTTCCGGTTCTCTTAACACTTTTCTCCCATGTTGTAATGTAGCAGGAAGCCTTCGCCAACTGGACCATGCTGTTTGGTCCTTCCGGCCACCAGAATTGTGAGCCTTAGAAACCTCTTTAAAAGGACCTCAACTCACATCCTTTGTTATAGCCACGTAAAACAGGCAAGGACCACAGCGGTAACGAATACGTACAGCTAACGAGTACACTGAAAAGCTTCATTTGGAAAAAGAGCAAATTACGGCTTAAAGAAGTTCTATATTTTGCCCAATTTCAAACTCCTAGGCTAGATGCTCAAGTCTCTTTAAAGCCCACATTTAAAACAAATACACCAGTAACCCGAGAGGTGGCTCAGAGGTTAGGCGTCCAGCCTGCGGAGGCAGAGGTGGCGAGTTCGATTCCCGCGACTTATGACGTCATGAATCAATGACTGACTGATCGATCAGGCCATATCGATCATCAATTAATCGGAAAAAAAAAGTTTTAAAAAAAAAAACCTCTCTCTCTCTCTCTCTCTCTCTCTCTCTCTCTCTCTCTCTCTTTCCTTACACACATGTCTCCCCGTGCGGGCACTCACTATCCCTGTCCTCCAATAAACTCTATTAGTGGATTAAAAAAAAAAACAAAAAAAAAACCCCAAAAAAAACAAAACAAATACACCAAGAGAATCCTAGTAAATTGGGTTGTGCAGACTTGAATTTTATGGCGTTAGCTCTTGGCCACCCCTATTAGATCACTTCCCATTGAACCTGATGGTGGGGATTGCAGATGGAGGAAGTGGCCCCTGGTAATACCAGGGAAGTTCTTCTGGAGCTGGGCATTGGTACCACTGTGCCCTGCAGCCTTGTAGCAAAGCCTGAAAGGAAATGGGAAAGAGTACACACCAGTTACTGTCTTTCAACTACTGAGCCTCAGATGTTGTTAGTACTACATATGTGTATATATATGTATGTATGTATGTATGTGTGTATGTATGTATATATGAACTTATTTTCCACCATTATATGGTTCTCTGTGGTCCACAGCTCATGGGCATGGTGATTGTAGGGACAGAGGTGAACATAATATTCTGTCATTCACATATGGTCTAAAGGGATATTCTTTTAGAGTGATGGTTCATACATCACTCAAAAAGGGGAGTCTGGAGGATGTGAAGCTGGTCAAAAAGAAAAAGAAAATTCAAGCTTATAGGATTTGAAAGACAAAAAAAAATCTGTTTTCTTCAATCCCAGAGAAATACAAGATGGCAGCGTGTGGCAGCTTTGTTGGGTGAATCCATTTTTAAAATGCTGAGAGTCTGACCTGAGCTTGTCAGGAAAGCATCCCTCTGTATACAGCACCATGGTCTTCACCAGTCCTGGCTGGGAAGCAGCAAACGAGAGCTTTTCCTAGAGATGCCAACTTCCCAGGGAAGGTGTTCACTTACTCTCCAGGTCTCTGTCAGACATGGAGTACTAACATGGCCCTTCCATCATGGAGTAAACCATCTGGAGTGGGAAGACACACGTGTAGACTGGCAGTTTCAGTATTGCATGTTGCGATATGTTAGGAGATGTACAGTGTTCTATGGGACCTCATGGAATTCTATCTACCCTAGTTCTGAGGACTTAAGGATTCCCTGGGGAAGTGTTGTCCACAGAGAGACTTGAAGAGCAGGCTGGGCTTGGACAGGTGGGGGATCCAGGGATGCCAAATGTCTGGACTTCAAGACTGAGGTAGGGATACGTGCAAGGTGACTTAGTGGGTGAAGGCACTTTGTTGCCAAGCTTACTGACCTGGTAGAAGGAAAGAAACAATTCCCTCAAGTTGTACTCTGACCTCCACATGCCTGCTGTGGTACACACACACACACACACACACACACACACACACACACACACACTAAAGCAATAAAATGTAATAATAATCATTAAAAAAAGATGGCAGTGAGGTGAAACAAGAAGTTGAGTTCTGAGGGGAAATAGCAGGTGAAGTGTACATTGTGTTAGATACCTAGCTCAGTGGTTCTCAGCCTTCCTAATGCTGTGGCCCTTTAATACAGTTCCTCATGGTGTGGTGACCCCCCCATAATATTATTTTCATTGCTACTTCATAACTGTAGTTTTGATGCTGTTATGAATCATAATGTAAATATCTGTGTTTTCCTGTGGTCTTAGGTGACCTCTGTGGAAGGGTCGTTGGACCCCCAAAGGGGTTGCAACCCCAGAGGTTAAGGACCTAGATAGAGGGCTGAGTCCTTGTCTTTTTTAGAGTTTTTATTGCTGTGATGAAACCATCACACTATGACCAAAAGCAACTTGAAGAATGTCTTAGTTACTGTTCTATTGGTGTGAGAGACACCAAGGCCAGGCAACTTACAAAAGAAAGCATTTTATTGGGGGCTTGCTTACAGTTCCAGAGGATTAATCCATGATCACCATGGCAGGGAGTGTGGTAGCAGTTGGGCAGGAATAGTGCTGGAGTAGCTGAGAGCTTACATCCTGATTCTCAGGCATCAGGCAGAGAGAGAGAGAGAGAAAGAGAGAGAGAGAGAGAGAGAGAGAGAGAGAGAGAGAGAGAGAGAGAGAGAGAGAGAGAGATTTGAGCCTGGTGTGGGCTTTTGAAACTTCAAAGCCCAACCCCAGTGACATACCAATTCCAACAAGGCCACACCTCTTAATCCTTCCTAAACAGTTCTACCAACTGGGATGAGCTTCAAATATACGGAGCCTATGGGGGCCATTATCATTCAAATCACCACAGGGAGGAAAGGGCTTATTTCATCTTGGAGGAGTGTTGCTTACTGGCTTGTTCCCTCTGGCTTGCTCAGTTTGTTTTTTATACCATCCAGGACCACCTGCTCAGGGGTAGCACCACCCACAGTGAGCTAGGCTCTCCCACATCCATCATCAATCAAGAAAATGCCCTGCGGACTTGTCCACAGGCCGGTTATATGGAAGCATTTTCTCAATTAAAATTCCTTCTTTTCAAATGACCCTAGCTTGTGTCAAGTTGACACAGAAAGCAGCCAGCACAGTCCTATAATTGGGTTTGCATTTCAGATGTGAATCAATTTGCTCCCTCTTCTGACTCGTTTTTTCTTATCTCTAAATTGAAAGGGATCTCCTGCCCTCTACAGTTCCTTCCTACTTTAACATTCTGTCCATTTCTCTGGCTGCAGAAACCTTAATCCCATGCTAGCTTCCAGATCTCCTGGCCAGCAAGGCCCAGACTATAACCAGGGCTGGGAGAGGTGCACGTGGTGTGGACGGGGGGTGGGCAGGGACAAGAAGCTAAATGGATGCTGTATCTTTCCCACTATAAGTTAGCCAATGGAGAGGTAGCAGGGTTTTTTTGTGGGTCACCTGACAAGGAGCTGGGTAGCTTTAGCCTCTCAACAAGCAGGTAGGGGTACATCTTGCTCTACTTCTGGCATGGGTGAAATTTAATAGCATCCCCCCGCCTGCTAAAAAAATTTAAAGAACTACATATTGAAGTATTTAATGATAAATAATATGAAGCCTGAAATGCACTTTAATACATTGAGGAGGGCTGGGGTGGGGTACAGCTGAGTGGCTTAGCATGCATGAGGCTCTGGATTGATCCCCAGCCTTGCAAGGAAAAAGAGTAAGTGCATGAATGAATGAGTGAGTGAATACATGAAGTTGGGTTATACATGTGAAGGAAGGTTGATTATGTCTTGGTATTAATGTTGCGTTGTGGGTAGAAAGGAATCAACTACATCATTTAATCTACTTTTGTGTGTGCTTGATAACTTCTATAATAAAAAGTGAAAAATAAAATAATAAAATAGAAATGCCTCCCTCTCATTACCTAAATTTCTCATTCATTATTATTATTTTTTGGACAGATGGAGAAAGAATCAGATTCTCACTTGGCCATGCAAAACAGTCTTAGAACTATTGTGTCGTAAATAGCTACAAACTGTTTTAAGTCCTGTGATCAACTTGGATGGCTTCAAGTGCTCTAGACTACACTGGAATTATATAGGGAGATCGAAGAAATAGAATTCTGCACAAAGGAAGGAGCACAGACTAGGGAAATCACAGATGACATTAACCAGGATTGCAGGTCTGAGCTAAGCCTGACCAGAAGAAGTCTTTGGGGACCCCAGTGCATCACTGGCCTTGGAGTCAGGTGCAGTAGACACAGCCATGTACTTGCTGAAGCGCAGCAGAAAACATCACAGCCAGCCACCAAGCTAAGCTCTTTATGTCCTTGATGTCACACAATTTTAATAGCTGCCTTATTACTTAGATGTAACAATTTTATGAGTGAGCTAACAGAGTCTTAAGTTATAAAACGTGTCTGTGCCATATGGAGATGAAATTCCTAGTCACTGTTGCGGTGAATGAAGAATTGAGATCCAGGGGTCAGGTGGAACATTATATCCCACTGGGGACTAGAATGGCTGCTTGTAAAAGGAAGAAGAAAAAGAGTGATTCACCACAGGGCTCTCTTTCTTTCCCTTAACTAATCTAGAGATAATTATCAAATGGCTGCCATGGATTTCTGGGGCTTGGGGTTCTTATGTCTTTTGCTTCGGTGCCAAAGCCTTTTATCCTGAAGCCTACCTCATGGTTTGAGATGTCTGTGGGAGCTCCAATGTCCAGCCAGAAGAAAAAGCAAAAGATTGGAAGCAGGATGTTGTACCTGCATTTGCTTTTAAGGATCAATGCCAGCAACTGCTCACATGGCTTCTTTCTA
The DNA here is from genome assembly GCA_902168325.1 of Peromyscus nudipes. Lineage (NCBI taxonomy): Eukaryota > Metazoa > Chordata > Mammalia > Rodentia > Cricetidae > Peromyscus > Peromyscus nudipes. Next base: position 44,595 of record CABHPH010144933.1, read on the forward strand.
TATTACAGTGGCTACAACTCAGCCCTGTGTGTATGTCTAGTAGATTGTAGAAAGCTGCGTGTGGCAGGTCCATACCATGAGAGACAAATGAAACGTACATTCTTTATTCCGAATGGTTAGACTCCCAGCTGAGTGGGTTCTGTTAACCCTGAATGTGGAGAGGGATGTAGATGGACACCTGCAATAACTGTTTAGCCCAAACAGCTCATTTTAGAGCTCTGGTCTCTTTGAATGAAATTCTTGTTGTAAGACCTTTCAAAAATTGAACAAGTTAAAAACACGAGCAGCCCAAGAATTCAGTTTAATGTCCAGAAAGGCTAGATTCTTCCAGTCAAGTGTACCCAGGAGGCAGCAGTGCTTTGGTGTTCTAGACTGAGCACCAGCACTCAGACTTGGTTCTCTCTGTGTTGTCACTACACGGTAGCTGCTAGGTGCTCCATGTGCTTTGGGCCCCAGCGCTTGGCTAGGCACAATGGGGTTTCAGGGGGAAGCTTCAGATTGTAAGTATCTCAAACATAAAAACCATACATAATGAGGCAGGGCTAATAAGAACATCCAAGATTTAGTCCTGTGCTGGCTTGCACCTGATTTGGGGGAGCTCTACCTAAAAAAGGTAAAAGTTTATCTGTTTCTCCCTGATGGAGAGCAGCTGAGCTCCTAAGTAGTCTATTAGCATCTGCCAGTTTGTGTAGCTGAGGTTTCTCTGTGTGAAAGAGGACATGAAACCAGCCAGTGTTTCTATGCGTTACTTAGTTATCTTTCATTGGATGCAATCACTTATTTCACACACTTGGTTATTCAAAGAAAAGCACATGCGACTGCAAGAAAGGAATCACATCCTCATATAACTGAACACACAGCAGTGGGCAAAAATGATGAATTGTCGAATGGACCCAGGGTTGCAGAAAACACCGTGTACAAGGATTCAGGCTGCTGACTTCACTGAATCTAGAATTGAATTTGCTTCTTTCAATTTCCTCAGCTCCTTATGAGTCTTTTTCACATCCTAATGTCTGCTGAGGATGGGTGTAGACACAGCCTCTAACCTGCGCTGGCAAGCTGGGCTCATCATCCGGGACTCCTTCAGGATCGCTGACTGCTTTTCAGTGGCATCATTTTTACTCTCTCTAGCTCTTATCTGTTTCAGTAATTCTTTTGCATACAACACGTTTCTTAGGCCAATGGTTTTACCGTGTGACCTCCATGGGTTACTGAGGCAATGGCGGCACAGGCATATCATCACGCCACGAACATTTTCCTGAAAAGTCAAAAGACATGCCAAACGTCCAGGGCCAGCCAGTGATCTAAAGCAAGACCCTGTCAAAAACAAAAAAACAAAATAACAAAACATAACAAAAACCCAAACCAAAACAAAAAGGGCAAATACTAGCAAGCGACATTGGTAAATACATCTGAAGTAAGTGAGCTCATTAAGGAAATGTAGGGTGGATTGTTCTGTCAGCTAAAGATAGTCCCCAAATACCATTTTGTGTTTTCATTCTCTTGGGTGCTTCCTGCTGTACCTGACATGTAGCAGGCACGGTGCAGGGCCTGCTAAACCACGATGTGGATTGTCTTTGTGTAACTGCCAGGGTTGCTGAAAATGCTTGCCGGGGACATTGACGATATTAGGCTAATACTACTGCAGCCTGGGAAGCCAGCTCCCAGAACTGCTCCAGGGTAGCAAAAAGAATGCCTCAGAGTAGTGAGGTGTAGCTAGAGTTTTCCTGCCTGGCCCATGGTCAGGACAAATCTCTCTCACCCGCCAGTCCCGCAGCTGCTCAGACCCAACCAAGTAAACACAGAGACTTATATTACTTATAAAATGTATGGCTGTGACAGGCTTCTAGCTAGGTGTTCTTATATCTTAAATTAACCCATTTCTATTAATCTATAAGTTGCCACGTGGCTCGTGGCTTACCGGTATCTTCACATCTTCTCATGGTGGCAGCTGGCAGCGTCTCTGTGCCTTAGCCTTACACTTCCAGAATTCTCTTTTCTCCTTGTGCCGCCTATACTTCCTGCCTGGCTATTGGCCAATCAGTGTTTTATTTATTAACCAATCAGAGCAACACATTTAACATACAGAACATCCCACAGCAGTGAGGGCTTAGGAAAAATTCTTATCTATCTGAGGGCTAGACTTCTCTATCTGAGGGAAAAAAAATAAGGAAACATACATGCTTTCTGACAGTAACTTTCTCTTTTACTTCATTTTAAAAATCTCTTTCTGAAAATCTATCTCCACATGGTTACGCTCTTTACATACAGCTATATTTCTCTCTTTACATATATACATCTCTCTCCTGCACAGCCATATACTTCTATATACATTTACATCTCTTTTTATATATATATCTCCACATCTCTCTTCTATACACATTTCTTCTTTCTACTCTGCTACATTCCTTCACACACTACTACATCATTTACTCACTCTCTTTTTCACATACCTCTCTGCCCTATATCCATATCTCTGTCCTATATACTCATCTCTTTTCTATACAGCTTTATCTTCCTTGTCTCCACACAGTTACAAATCTCCACACATTCTCTATCTACACACTCAGCTACATCTTCCTTTCAGCATGCATGCGCGCGCGCGCGCACACACACACACATACATACACACACACACACACACACACACACACACACACACACCCTTCAACAGCCAAACTCTGGACAATTATATGTTACAATTTCAGGGTCTGACTCATTCTCATACATGATAAGTCACACAGTCTCAGGCTAGGGAGGTCTCGCTGCCTGGGCATGGTGAGTAAAGTAACATGTAGCTCTGAGTGGTCAGGTTTCCCAGATGGGAAGTGACATTGAAAGCCAGGACCTAAACGATAAACAATTAGTTGGCTGTACCTTGAGTGGTAGGGGTATGTGCAGAAAGTCCATTACTGCAGAGGGGTATGTCTACCAAAGTTGATCGTGCCTGGCCTTGATTCAACAAACACTTGGGAACTTGTCTTTGTGTATTCTCTGCAGGGGCAGCTAGTCTGTTTTGAATTTGTTTTGAGCTAGCTAAATGTGTAAAAGGCTGTCTTTGTGACTGAGAATACTGTTACTTTGTTAGGTCAGTTATAAAAAAATCCCAGTATTATTTCTGTTCATCAGAATTATACAGCTTAAGCAGAAATCATCTTCCTGACCATCCACAGCTATAAGTGTGCCCAGTAGATGGAATATATACATGAGATAAACACACAAGCAGTGGGAAAACACCCATGGCAGTTCTTAGGGGAGAAATGTAGTGGCACATGAGAAAAATTACAGACGGGTACAGCCAGTCACTTACAATCAGTGACCCCATGGTCTTTGCCAAGTGGGGTTTCCCATCAGAGAGTTATTCATCTCATAGGTTGACCTGTTGAATACCAGTTGTCACCTGCTGTATACTCCCACAGCCTCTGGTAAAGCCATCACTACCAGCAGCTCTCAGCATAATACATAGTTAAGAATGCTACAACAATTCTAAAGCAGTTTTTTTTAAAGATTTTATTATTTATTTATGTATATGAGTACTTTATCTGCATGTACAACTTTATGCCAGAAGAGGGCATCACACCCCACTGGAGATGGTTGTGAGCCACCATGTGGTTGCTGGGAGTTGAACTCAGGACCTCTGGAAGAGCAGGCAGTGCTCTTAACCACTGAGCCATCTCTCCAGCCCCAGCAGTTTTTTTTTTACATGTAAACATTTATGAAATCTTGAAGCATCTTAAAATTGATAGGTCATATTTGCATCTGTATCATGTTTTTTCTTTCTGAATGCTGTGACTTAAAATGGATTCTTAGATTTGGTAAAATGCAACATTTGAAAGGTTTCCTGTTCATTATGTGCTTTCATGTGCCTTTAAAAGTTTTTAAAATTAAATTTATTTGTTTGTGCGGTGGGGTAGGAGTGTGTGAGGTCAGAGAGGCACTCAAATAGGAGTTTATTCTTTCCTTCTTCCATGCAGGTTCTGGGAATGGAACTCAGGTCATCAGGCTTGGTGGCAGTCGTCATAATGCCCACTTTCATGCATCTTACTTTGCTTCATCCTGTGAGGGAGAGAACAAGAGTGTGGCTGTGAGTCCATGCCAGGTCATAGAAAACTTGTATATGCATGTTTGGACAGCTCTCAAACATAGGTATAATGTTTCCTTCAAAGCCCATGGCTTTTCTCCATGTCTCTTTAATCCCTGTGTGCTCAGGTTGGCACACTGATGTGTCAAGTGTAATAGAGGCCAAACCACTTTCAATGTTAAGAGTTTGTTTTTTACATCTTTGTGGCTTCAAACTCGTCACCATCTTCCTGCCTCTGTGTCCTAAGTGCCGGAGAAACAGGCATGCATCACCAAGCCTGTCTCAAGCTTTACTTTTTATTTCTAAACATTTATTTATCTAAAATAAAGTCTCACTGTGTAGCCTCACCCAGCCTTGAACTTTCTATCCTGTCCCAGCCTCTTGAGTGCTGGCATTACCAGTGTGTGCCACCATGCCCCATTTAAGTGTTACTTAGTTACTTTAAAAAAATTATATTTTAAGTAGTTTTAATTTACAATTGCCAATATAGTATGGGGGTGAGCTAGGAGCTTGCTTTTGATGAAAATAAAAGCATTTTCCTTCTAGTCATCCTCTCCTCTCTTTGGGTTTTTGAGACAGAGTTTCTCTGTGTAGCCCAGGCTGTCCTGGAACTGGCTTTGTAGACCAGGCTGGCCTCCAATTCAGATTTGTCTGCCTCTTCCTCCTGAGTGCTGGGATTAAAGGCATGCACCGCTGCCACCACCACCCAGCTCTTCTAATGGCTTTGAATCGAACAAAGGGTAGCCAAGCATCAACTTTTAGGTGTGCAACCCGAAATGTTCTTGGAACCAGTTGTTTAAAAGCAAGAGTGTATATGAGGAAGCCTTATCAATCAGAAAATTTCAGGCTTCGCTGAGCACAGGCTGCCACATGGGCAGTACAGCCAGGGCAGTTCCCGTTTCACTGGTCACCCTGAGAAAGGAACACCAGAGAAGTGTGGTGACCCCACCAGCTTGAAGATTCCCTCTCACAGTGGAGTTGTCACTGTAGCCTTGTGTAGCAGCCAAGTGTGATCAGAAAATTTGACATTTGAGTCCTGATATCTGTGTGAGCTTGGGTGAGAGACGCAGGGACTCCAAGTTTGCTTAAAAGTAAGATGGTATTTGCAGGGCTGTCAGGGGTGTGAGAGTTGAGCAAGGAAGGGAACCTGAAAATGGGAACTAACTGGTGAGTTATCTGTATTACTACCAGCTCTTGAAGGAAGCACAGGTTTCAGGATGAGTTGTCTTGGAAAGTATGCCCTACCTAGAAAACTGGTTTTGCCTTCCAGGAGACCTAGTACTTGGTCAGGCACCCAAAACAGACATCTCTACTCCCAAGTAATGTTAAGTAGGGATTTTCTTGGGTCGGTGATACCATGGCACACTCATCATCTTCCAGCTCACTGCCTGCTTGCTCTTGTGTGTTGCTGTATGTAACTCTTTGGCAGCTGCTCCGAGTTACACATGCAATTCTCTGCTGAAACCTTGATCTGCTGGGGCGTAGCAAATGGGAGCGCTTGAATGATTGGAGTTTTCCCCTCTGGACATCATTTGGAGGAGGAGAAGGAAAAGATAAGTTTAAAGAAGATAGGAAATTTGAGCCCAAGAGACTCCTGAAAATCTGCACCTTTGGTTTTACTGCCAGGAAGAGAATGGGTTGGGTCCACCCTGATGACGAAGAACAGAGTGAGAAAAGATTCCCAACCTGGTCCTCTTTCTTCTTGGCTGTGGCTCAAAGATGTAGATTTTGTCACTGGTCTTAGTCCTGTCCTTGGTCCTTCAGGTGAGACTTTGAGACTATGGGTCTCAGGTCCAAATGCCTGTGAGGGCTGGCAGGAAGTAAAGCAGTAGGCTGGGAATTGGTGGTGGGATGGGGCGCTCAAACTAGATCCTGGGAACCTTCTGGAAAGACATGTAAACTTAAAGTTTTTCTTTTTTAAAGTCCAGACAAACCAAACATGTCTGGGATACAGCTGGGAACTACTCAGTTCAGTGCTTCAGTTGTGCGTATTCACGGGTCGTGTCCCACTAGGAGACAACCTGATAAGACTCTGAGATATGCTGCCCACCGAAGTTTTAATGCTGTTCGTCCATTTATATTGGCCACAGCAGAAAACTAAAGGACCGTGTTTCAGAGACCTGGCTTTGAAACAGAAAGAACGCACCAGGGACTTGGTCCTCATGTACTATCTAATTTGGAAGAATTCTTTGTTATCCACTTGTTCAGGTGAACCCAGATGTCACAGCGTAGAGGGGTGTCACAGTTAGGAACACTGGAACTGCTCAATAGCAGAGGTTGTGCTCATCAGAGAGACAGGCAGACATTTACCATCAGAACCTGTGGTGACAATTAGATCTGTATCGTTACTGAGTGTAAACACACACACACACACACACACACACACACACACACACACACCATTTCCCACATTCCAAAACCTAACTTTTTTTTTCAATTTATTTCCTTTTGGTGAAAATCATGACTATGAACTGCTCTTTATATTACAATTTACCAGGAGGCCACATATGAATTAAATTTTTAAAAAATATATCACTGGACTAGGGCCAAGGATATGGCTCAGTGGTTAAAGCGCTTGCTTGAATTTGTATGTCCAAAACCCACACAAAATGCTCAAGTGGGCGTGGCAACTCACTTGTAATCTCAGCCTCCAAGGCAGAGACAGAGGATCCCCAGAACAATGTGGTTGGCAAAACTAGCTATATTTGTGAGCTCTGGGTTTGACTGAGAGACCCTGCATCAAAGAATGACATGGAAAAGTGACCTAGGGTGATTCCTGATGTCAACCTTGCATCTCTGCATGTGCACCCCACACGTTTGCACCCCTATATATGCAAACACATACATGAGCACACCACACACACAAATGCAAAAAGGAAGATGATAATACAGTATTTTTGTTTGTTCACTAATTGGTTAATTTAGTATTTGCATTTACTAACTGTTTGGGTACTTTCTGGTTGTCATGGAACACAAGGAAAACATGGACTTTCCTTCATAAATACTCCAAATGTAACTGGAAAAATAGGCCTGCAGACATGTAAAAACCTAAGGCAGAAAAATCACTTTACCTTATACAAAATGCTTTTTATTATCATCATCTATCAAAATGATAACAAATAAAGCAGGGCAGGTTTTAGTTTGATTTTAAAGATAGGAAATTATTTGCATCTTTGAAAAAGTGATTTAATGAGATATAAAATACAGTAATAGTTGGAAATATAGCAATACGTCATTTATATGATAGTAGTTGTAGAAATAATAGGTAATGATAATAGTATTTGTTAAGCATTTCTATCTGGAAATAATTTACTTAAGGACTGGAGAGGTGGCTCAGTGGTTAAGAGAGTTTGCTGATCTTCTAGGGGACCTTAGTTCAGTTTCTGGCACCCATACTGGGAGACTTGCCAGCCTGTAACTCTAGCACCAAGGATGTGGCTCTCTTCTCGTCTCTGCACTCACATGGCGTCCACACATATGCCTACATTAAAAAAGTATTTTAAAATTGACTTAATCCTCACTTTGACCTTGTTATAATGGAAGCATGTTCCTTTTCCATGGGAAAAGTAAGATGGATTAGGTGATCTGGCCAGAGCCCGAGTGCCTTGGACTCATTGCTGAGTGGTTTGGTTCCGGAACCTCGTTCTCCATCACTGTTCCCAGAAGTGAAAGGGTGTACGGTTGCGGCTTACCTTCACTTGGTAGCCTCACTGCCACATGTGGGTGATATTTGCTCAGGAGAGAACTTTGGTTGGGGGTATGGAGGAAGAGAGACTGAACATCTCTCAGTGTGGACACCCATCATGGAGTTAGTGAAATCAACTGAAGAGTCACCCCAAAGGGGCTTTGTGTACGTCCCCATATGCGATATTTTATTCTTGAGATAAAATAGGTTATGGAGCATTCTGTTAGTTTTTCATTAAATTATTTATTTATTTATATTGAGGTATGATTTCACTGTGTAGCCCTGGTTGGCCTTGAACTCACAGAGATCCACCTGCCTCTGCCTCCTGAGTGCTGGGATTAAAGGTGTGTGCTACCACACTTGGCAATTGTATTTTTAGCGCTCTCTCTCTCTCTCTCTCTCTCTCTCTCTCTCTCTCTCTCTCTCTCTCTGTGTGTGTGTGTGTGTGTGTGTGTAGGCCAGAAGTGGGCATCTGATCCCCTGGAACTGGGGTTATAGACAATTGTTTTCTGCCCAACATGGATACTGGGAACCAAACTCCAGTGCTCCAAAAGAGTACCAAGTACTCTTAAGCATTAAGCCATGTCTCCAGCCTTTTTAAATCAGCCTTGATCTTGAGATACATCAGTTTCTCATCAGAGTAGGTGTACATGTTCACCTCAGCTTTTATCAGTACTACCTCCCTCTCTGAAGTCCAGGTTCTCATCATTATGATTTGTGTGCGTGTGTGTGCACATGTGTGGTCAGTAGTGGATTTCGATTTCTGCTGTGTTTTCTTAGGTGTGGTCCGCCCAACTTTTTATTTTTGTTTATACAGGGTCTCTCATTGGGCTAGAGTCTCAGGGTTCCTCCTTTCTCCACTTCTCCAGTGCTGGGATTATAAACTTGAACCACCACATCTGAATTCCCAACTCCTCTCCCCCACCTCCCCCTCAAATGTCGCTTTTCATGCTCAAGAGGAAGCCCTTTATCAGCTGAACCATCTCTCCATCCACCCACCCCTCACCAAGTTCTTACTAGTAACACAGATACCTTTCTATCTTCTGCTTCTGGAGAAAAGAACACTTTCCTTTCAGCTGTAATCATGGGAGGGACTGGGATTGCAAAGGCACAGGACAGAGCTGTTCTTGAAGACAGGTTGACGGAGTGACAACAGGAGACATTTATGTGCTCGGAATAGATGACTAGGTCAGGTCCTGTTTGTCTCTTCAGCTCCGTCATGCTAGTTGTATACTGTACACTTGCTAGCGCAGAGCAGAAAGATCTTCATGGGGGAAGTGAGCTTTTTAGGAATCTGTTAGGGTTAAGTTGGTGCATGTTCCAAGTTGGTCTCCAAACTCTAGACTTCAGGCTGTTGTAAATTAATCTAGATAGTGTAGTCTTCCTGTGTTCATTATAGCCCAGCTTTGTAGAAATATTAATAGTTATTCTGATTGATTTAGTTTATGTTAACTGTAAAGCTAAAAAAAATAAAATGATATAGCCCAGGGTGTAGCTCAGTGGGACATCCTTTGCTTACCATATTTGAGATTCTGGGTTCTGTCCCAGAAAAGAAAAAAAAATGCCCATTCATAGCTTTCTTTACATTTTCAAACTTGGGAGATAGATATCCAAAAATACAAAGGCATATGTCTCAGTTTCTTTTACCAATGTGTTTGCAATTCTGAAGTGTAGCAAAAATAACCCAAAGGGCTCCCTTTGAAAACAATAGTTTTCACTTTCAGAAATGGTTGTCTCTGAATTCTCTAAATTTAGTGACTATAAAGCCAGCATCTGCCAAAGTCCACACATGATGGACATGAGATTTCTATACTCCCTGTGGGTCAGTAATGAATTGAGAACACGAAGAAAGAGGTTATTAAATGCCATTGGAAACTATTTTGTTACTAGGTTTTAAAAGTTACTGCTTCAGTGAAGTAACCAAAATAGCTCAGGCTTGTAGATTTGCAAGTTTGAAAATAAAAGTCTTTGTGTTTAAAATCATATCTCAGTTTTTCCTGCCACCATTCAAAGTTGTTATAAGCAAGCATTAGCTATGGCTTCAGCTTCTGGTCACACTCCACCTCAGCAGATGGGAACACACTGGACAGGGAGTGGAGAAGGGATGGAGGGTTCTAGTACCCAGCATCCTTGACCTCTTCAGACTCCTACTCTACCCACAGGATGTGTGTCTGTGTGATCTTTGAACAAGAAAATGCCCGTCAAGCCAGTGAATTTATTGTGTTTGGCCTATGAGGAACTGGAGTTTCCAGGGACTTTAGATTCTAGATGATCTGGATGGAAGACTCTTAGTTGCTGTTGTTTGATTTTTTTGTGTGTCCTGATGTGATCAAAATAATAACAGCAAGAGAAACCTATGTAAACCAAGAAGCAGGTCAAGCCGGCTTTGTGCCTGTGCCCGTACACATTGCACACACATGCACTTTTTTTCTTGTATCACAGGAAACTGTCAGAGTACTTCTAAAAGTTTTTCATGTTACCTTATACAAGTACCAGGAGAGAGAAAAAAAATGATCCTCTTCAGTCAACATTTTTATCTAGTCTTTCACCTGAGCTGAGGAGGGAGCCTTCTGAAATACTATCAGGTGAAAGCAAACATTGGCCGATTGCATCTTGAGACTGAACAGAGTTCCTATCTAGACCGTGGAGGTCTGACACCGGCACAGTGCTGGGGGCCTCTTTAGGAATACAAGCATCACAAGTGGATGGCGAGGCAGACAGGCTTGCCGAGCCTTCCTCAAGAAGAGGGCCTTGGCTCTCCAGCTTAATTAACTTTGTGACAGAGCCCTTCTGATAACGACATTTTCCCCCCTTGTCCACAACTGTGAAAGAAAAATAAGGGGCGAGGCTAGAGGATGGAAAGAAAACCTGGTGTATTTTCCTTTCCAGAAATCCCTCAAGCCAGCTGAGTTGGGGAGGCCTTTCTCCCGGTTCCTAGTTAAAGGGGAAGAGACCTGGAAGTGCACATGTTCTCTCATGTCCACAGCTCATCCGGTGCCGTGCTGGGATGTGCAGAGATGCCGCTCTGCTCTGAGTACACAAATGGTCTGCCATCAGCACGATTCTTTTCCCCCTCCTACTGGAGTTACCAGCCAGTCCACCAGGTCGATCACCACCCAGGCAGCTTTTACTTGCCGAATCCTCCAACAAAGACAAGACGAATTACATGAAATGGGCCTGCCTGGCTCTCTGTGATAGTGCCCTGTCTCCCAGGCTCACCGGGCCTGAGACACCTTCCCTCCCTGCCCCCCTCCCCGCCCCCTTTTTTTTTCTGAAGCAAGCGCGCGCTGACACACCCCTCCCTCTGCGTTGTCGCGGTCCCCTCCCCATCCCGCCCCGCCCCGTTTTCCGCTTTCAGCCTCCCTCCCTTCGACTCTCCCCTCCTTTACTCGCTTCTGTTTATTCCCTCCCCCTCCAGCCACTCCGGGAGCTGCCCGGCTGCTGCCCGGCTATACCTACACTTCCTCGGGCGCTGTCCAACCTACGGGTGGCCGGGCCGGCTACACGCGCTGTGCCCGGGGCGGCGGCTGCGAGCCCTTCCCGGTGGCCGCTCCCTCCTTCCCCTCCTCTTCGCGTCATGTCGGGCACTTGATTATTATTGTTATTATTATTATTTTTTTTGCATCCCTCTCTGTCCCGCCTTCCCCTCCCCCTTTCTTTCCCAGGTTGATTTCTTTTTCTTTCCCCGCTTCTCCGGGCTTGCCCATGAGCCTCCTCGGGAGCTACCGGAAAAAGACCAGCAGCGATGGTTATGAATCTTTGCAGCTGGTGGACAGTCACGGGGACTCGAGTGCGCGGGGCGCGGCGGCTGGCACGCAGAGGGTGACCGCGGGTGCGGCGCGCAGTCCCGCCCGGCAGCCTCCGCACCGCGCCAGCACCACGGACAGCTCAGGTAGCGGCCACCGTGGCGCAGTCCTCCAACCCGGTGGCGTGCGTCCCTGGCCCAGGCTGGGGGAGGCTGGGTTGTAGGCCACGGCATCTAATACCACGGGGTGTAACGTCTCTAATTTCTTTGGTCCAGGGAGCTAAGAAACGTTAGATCCGTCTGGAGGCTCGGTGACATTAGCGAGCACCTCTTAATCTCCCTAGGCTGCTGAATACACCAGCTGGGGGCGGGGAGACGAGGGGAAGGGAGGGAAGGGGAGGGAGCTAGGGGAGGGTTGCTCCGCGAGGCAAGGCGGCTGCTTACTCCGCCCAGCTGCAGGGGCCGAGGTGAAGGAGAGGCGCCTGGCGCTTTAGCAGCTTGCAGACCACGTTTATTCCAGTTGTTCCCCTGATGCTGCTGTTATTTACAATTATGTAAAGCTCTGCCACGTCTGAACGGTCTGCTAGGGTTAATGGTTCCTTTCTCCCACGGAAGGCTTTACCTGGGATCAAGAGCCCTGTTAAACAACGCAGCTCTTACGCTTTAGACAATGCAATTTGTTTGCTCGGTTCGTTGGCTTTGATCTTATTCTTCGGCATGCTAATCGCTCCTCAAGCTTCTCATATGGGGAGATGGAAATGCTTCCAAACTTTGCTGTCTGTGTTTGCAAGTCCATAAGATGTTTTTAATGAGTTAGAGACCTCTTAGACACGGTGAGAGTTAGCGATTTGTGTATCAAAACAGTCATCCAGGAATCCCTGCTGGCCAAAGACTTGTGTAAGAGCTGTTTGTTTACTTTTTTTCTTTTTCCGGGATGGGAACCACAGGGGGCTGGTTCTACCTTTGTGACTGTAATACTGGCAACTGAGGACTGGTGGGAGTCAGGTTGGGATGAAACCAAGTTGGATTTTATTCCTTCACTTTACGGAGAATTGGTTGTGGATTTTAATTGTGTAATGTCTCTCCTTGGGCTGTCATTTCCTATTTCCCTCTTCCCGAAAGTGACATGAAATACTGTTCACAGATGTTCAGACGTTCTGGACTGAAAGGGAGTTTACTAGTTAAGCCGTGGTTTAAATTGAAGAGGGTGTTGGTGGGAGGTTCTCTCAGACTAACATACAGCTGTTATTGTTCCTAGTGGACTGCTTGTTTTCTGGGGGTTGAGGAGTGAGCCTATGTTTGGTTATTTGAGCTGCGCTTTTCTACGTGGATGCTATTTGTATTTTGACTGGACATGGCCCTCCTTCAAATCATTAGCAGATTCGTGTACTCAGACCCATAGTCATTTTTGGGAAATAATTGAAATGGGCGCATTTCCAAATGAGTGCAGAGAGGCCCCACATCAGGGACAGGAAAAATGAGTCCATGCATTTTCTCTTTTTCCACAACAATCATTTTAGGAGTGGGAACTTGTATTTTAAAGTACATTACATTACAGGGGAAAACGTATACTTTTTATAGGATATATATATATATATATATATATATATATATATATTTTTTTTTTTTTTCCCTGGGTCCAGTGGTGTCCAAACACAAGATTAAACTTTATGGGAGAATTCAGCCGAGAATAGTCTTTTGGGTGTGGGCTGTTATTTGATAGGGACAGCTATTCTAACACAGAAGGCCTAGTTAGGTCCTGGACTTTTGAGGACTGCCTCCTCCCCACCCCCACTAAATCAGGTTTTTCAGTAGGTGGTGAGAACAATGAGTTGCCTTGTTAAACGGTGGAGGTGGGAAGGAAGGTACAGTTTTCTCTAAAGTGTTGTTGCCAGGAGTTGGTTCTTCAACTTCTCAAGCTAGTGCTGTTTCAAGAGCACATTCCTCCTTGCAGCTCCCTGCCACCCTGCCTTCTGTCCCCTCCTGCATCTGCAGCTTAGGGGAATGCTGGGGCTTGGCTGTAGCAGGCTGGTACAACTGACAACGTGATGCATACATTCAATTGAGAACATGGGAGTGATAATGTTCGGTTTGGATGAGGGATTAGATTCTGAGAACTGTATTTGTTTCCTAGTGCAACTGTATGTCTTGCCTAATTAGAGTCTTTCTTCTAAGAGGTTCGAAGTGTGGCCTGTGCTGTGTAAATATATCCATTTGTTAGGATATTTAATTAAACTCATAGATCATTTCTAATGCGATAGTCATCTGCCCATTTATCCAGCTGATTGTGTATGATGTGGTGGACCGGATAGGAGGTTTGTGAGGCTTTGTTCAAGTAGGAATGTTTTTGAATTGGAAAATATGTGGACATCGCTGTAGAAAATGCAAAGCTTGATCTCGATAGTGCCTTACACATGTGTGACAATTTATATAGAGCTCTTGGACACTTACCTTATTCATTCTCTAGAATGCTATGAAATAATAAAGTAGCAATCTCTGTGTGCCTGAGATTGGGGGATGGAGCCTCAGAACCATTGTTACTAGCTGGAAACTCTAGGTTTTAAGCCCATTCCTCACTTACAAAAGGAGACATTCTTAACATGGAACTTTAGCTGAGGCTCAAGGCAATGCAAGGCTGAAGTTGCAAATTTCCCTTACTCTTTTGACTCTGTGCTCCCTGATTCCGGCATGAGGGGTGATGATGATGATGATGATGATGATGATGATGATGATGATGATGATGTTAGAGACTTGTCTAGTGAAAAGGAGTTACCTAGGGACAGCCAGACTCTGGTCTTCCGTCTTTTTTCTTTCTTGGAATTATTGCATTTATTTAAAATTTTGTGGGGTGTGTGTGTGTGTGTGTGTGTGTGTGTGTGTGTGTGTGTGTGCATGTGCACGCACGCCCCATATGCAGAGGTCAGAAGACAGCTCTCAGGAGTCAGTTTTTTCCTTCTACCAGGTGGATCCCAGGAATCAAGCTCAGATCCTCGGACTTGGTAGCAAGCATCTTTGCCTCCTGCCCCATCTTGCTGGCCCTGTTTAGTTTGGAGATAGGGTCTCAATATATATATAGCCCTGGCTGGCCTAGAATTCACTATGTAGACCAGACTGGCCTTGGACTTGCAGTGATCCTCTGCCCTCAGTGCTGAGCTTCTAGGTGTGTGCCACCACACCGGCTCGTCTTCTGTGCTCATGGACTGAGTTTTCCTCCACTGGAACAAAGTGACATTCTGTGGAGACACTATGTCAATTGATTGTTGAAATCAAACAATCTTATCAAAGCAGACTCCCCATCTGTTTTCAAAGGAAAGAGGGACAGCTGTTCCAAGGACAGTAATAACTTTCTAACATAACAGTTTCTGGAGTGTTGAGTCCAGAGCAGTTTCCTAGCCAGATGTATCTCATAGAGCGCTCAGCTTTGGCTGCTGCTGGTGGTGGGGTGGGTGGGTTCACTTCATTCAGATTATTGTCTAGAGAGGGCTGTCATTCAAAAGTCATCCTGTCACGTCTGTCCCAGGAACTGGAGCTATCCCAGTGCACTGCTTGAGAAACTTCATATTTCTCTTATGTATATTCTGCCTTCCGGGAAAGGTAGAACTCATAAAGCACACAAAAGTCAAACTCCTTAGCCTGAGCCAATTAGGGCTAACTTGCCAAATTTATCCTGACAGACCAGAGGAGACGGTCCATATAAAATCTGGGGTATATTAATGAAATTGTAAAGACTAAGGATAAGGAAGTTTTATGACTTGAAATGTCTCTTACAGACTCATGTGTTTGACACTTGGTGCTATTGGTGGTGGTGGTGGTGTGGTGTGTGTGTGTGTGTGTGTGTGTGTGTGTGTGTGTGTGTGTGTGTGT
>CABHPH010144933.1:59979-72912 GCA_902168325.1 Peromyscus nudipes
TGTGTGTGTGTGTGTGTGTGTGTGTGTGTGTGTGTGTGTGTGTGTGTCAACTTCAGGAGGAGCAGCCTGTGTGGAGGAAGTGGGTCACAGACGTTCCTTTCTTGTTTCTGCCTTTGGTAGACTCACCTGGACCAGCCCTCTCCCTCTCTCGGCTTCCCGGTTGCTGTGTGTGTAAGGGGCTCTACTCCACCACATCCTCTCTGCCATGGTAGACTGGAATCTGGGACCATGAGCCCAAATACACCTTCTGTCCCTTTACATAGTTTATATCAGCCATTTTGTCACAGTGACACACAGTGACTAACACAGGAAGAATGCTAGAATGCCTTTTCAACGGAGCGTGAGAATCTGTTTGGAAATAATTGCCTTTGGTAAATATGATGTTAAGAATGCTTAAATGTAGTATTCACATTTTGAACTGTGTTTAGTGTCATGAAATATACATTTGGGTAACTTTATGCTTCATAGAAATAAATGTACATGTAACAACCCTTTCCTATCAAATTCCACTTAGGGACTTTATAGTTTGGAGGCAAATTTCATCTCTGTAACTTATTTAATTTGTGGCTAAATATGCACTAGCTATGGGGGTAGGTCATGAGCAAAATATGTTCAAATTTCCAATGCTGAGGACTGCCAGACCTCTTGGACTTGGAAGGAGGATCCTAGGAACTAAACTTTGGATGTGAGGGCAATCTGGCTATAGCATCTTTACCCCAGTTGATCACTGTGGTTGATTGGTCTGATCTGACTGGCTAGACGGGTGTCCAATCCTCCTTCACCTCCCCATGTACATCCTTCTCCAAGCGACATGCTCAGTCAAAGAGGATGACTTTCCCTGATAGCGGAGGGCCTGCCTTTGGCAGGGTCCAGTATGTATAAGTGGCTGCATGCTCCTGGTGGAACCCTCAAACCCAGGCCCTCAAGGAGCTAGACTTTCTGAGCACAGCCCTGGAGCCCCATGGAAAACAGTCTGCCTTCAGAGGCAGTGTCTTTGGACTGCTTTTGTTCACAGAGTCCTTTCTGTGTTGGAGGCAAAAGTAACCTTTCTCTCCTTTAGATACAAAACACATTCAGTCCTTCTTTAACATGGTGACTTTGGACAGTTTGAGAATAGACTTCTCTTGGCCTGGTCTCTTTTCTGGGCCAAACTATCTTCTTCACCTTTTTAAAAATTTTCCATTTGATTTCTAGTCATGTTCATATTATTATTTCTAAGATTGGAGAATAATTCATAGTTTTGATTTTTCCATACCAGAATTTTTCATCGATTTTTATAATAAGAGGTTCTGGAACTCTTGGTTAAAAAAGAATTAAAGATTACAGAAAGGAACAAAATGAAAAAATAGAAAGTAACCATTCATCTCTGGCTTTTACCTCAGAGATAACCCTACTGAATGTTTCTGGGGGTCCAGCAAGATAGCTCAGTGGCTAAGAGTTCTTGCCACACAAGCCTGATGAGCTGAGTTTAATTCCCAGGACTCATGTAAAAAGGCCAGATTGGGTAGCACACATCTGTAATCACAACACTCTTTCAGGGAGATGGGAGGCAGGCCAAGTGTATGCAATATGTCAGAAACAAGGTGGAAAAGAGACTCAATTCCTCAAGGTTGTTCTGTGACTGCTACATGCATGCCATGGCACACACATTCCTGTACACACACACACACACACACACACACACACACACACACACACGCACACACGCACACACACACATAATAAAAAATTAAAATTAGAAGTTTCTGAAGGGACATTCACTATATAATGTATGTTTGCATAAAATATATAATATACACACATTTATCCATTACATTAAAATTGTAATAAGTGCAAATTCAAATTTTATCCCCGTTATAATGTTTAATAATAAAATGGATATTGTAGCTAGAGTTTTCCTGCCTGGTCCACAGTCAGGACAAATCTCTCTCACCTGCCAGTCCCACAGCCGCTCAGACCCAACCAAGTAAACACAGAGACTTATATTGCTTACAAACTGTATGGCCATGGCAGGCTTCTTGCTAACTGTCCTTATTTCTTAAATTAATCCATTTCTATAAATCTATACCTTGCCACGTGGCTCGTGGCTTACCGGCATCTTTACATGCTGCTTGTCATGGCGGTGGCTGGCTGGCAGTGTCTCCTTCCACCTTCCTGTTCTTTTCTCCTCTCTGTTAGTCCCGCCTATACTTCCTGCCTGGCCACTGGCCAATCAGTGTTTTATTTATTGACCAATCAGAGTAATTTGACATACAGACCATCCTACAGCAGGATATGATCTGAGCATCATGCTAAATACTGCACCTGTGGTATTTCTTAACCTTCAGAAAAATGATGTAAGGGAGAAATGACAACAAATGCCACCAAGAATGTGGGGAAAGAGGAACCCCGTAACTACCTGATAGGAATGTAAACTGGTGCAGATACTGTGGATGTCAGTGTGGAGGTTCCTCAAAAACTTAAGAGCAAAACAACCAAGTGACCCAACTCTATCACTCCTGGGTATAGAACTGAAGGACTATAAGTCAACTTGCCACAGAGATGTTTGCACAGCCATGTTATTGCTGCACTAGTCTTGTGTGGCTATGGATGGGTGGATGCATGTACTCATGTGTACATGTGTGCATTTTTGTGTTTCGGTCAGAGTACAACCTTGGATGTCATTCCTCAGATGTCTTCCACCTTTTGCAGCAAGATCTCTCACTGCCCTGGGTCTTGACTGGGTTCTGGGGACTATCTGGGGGCAGTGAGGGAACTAGCAAGACGGGGAAAGGAGTCGTGGGGCAGGGCAGTGGAGAGGGGATTAAGAACAAAATAGAATATGTAGGTATAAAATGTCCCAGTGAGATCCATTTCTCTGTATGCTGACCAAACAACTAATAAAAACTTAGTCAAGTTCCAGGCCAGTGAGTGACTTGACCTGTCTCTGCTACCTACCCACCCTGCCATTGCAGTACCACCTCTGCCCAGCTTTTTTTTAAATGGGTTTTGGGGATTTGAACTGAAGTCCTTATGCTTGTGAAGCAAGCATTTACCAACCATGTCCATAAACAGATGGATGAATTAGAAACTGTGATATCTATCTATCTATCTATCTATCTATCTATCTATCTATCTATCTATCTCTCTCTCTCTCTCTCTCTCTATGGAATATATGCAAAATGTAATATTATTTAGTTGTAAGGAAGAATAAAGTTTGTTGTTAATTTTACAGGGAGATTTTATTACAGTTTAATGGATGGAACGGAAGATCATTTTGTTAAGCAAAAAAAAAAAAGTCAGATTCAGGCAAATATTGCATGTTTTCTTCTATAAATGTAGGACATGAAAGGACTATGATGGGGAAGAAAGATGTTTAAAGGAATGGGTGATGGGGTAATAAGAGAGAACAATGGCTAGTCTAACTATGAAGCCAGATGAGGGAGTACATGGGGCAAGTTTAAGGAAACTAGCAAGATGGGGAGAGAGGTTGGGGGCAGGGTAGTGGAGGGGGGGAATAAGAACAAAGTATGATCTGTATGTATGAAAATGTCACAGAGGAAGTCATTTCTTTGTATGCTCACAAAATAGCTAGTGAAAAAGATGCAGTCTGAAAAAAATTGCTTCAAGGAGAGTACAGTCATTACCTCCTGCCTGCGTTTGAAGTAACTGAGGTGCAGAGGGGTTAAGCTGGCTGTCTCTGGTTCCACAGGCTTCACTTACTCTTTTAGGGAGCAGGACACTGTGGAGAAATGCCCTTCAAATTGCAAAGGGAGACTTGCGGTGAATTCTCTTTGTCTGCTGCTTTCTCCGAGGCAAGGTGGAATAAGAGTGATTGAAGGAACCGGGATGAATGTAGTTGTTTTCCTTTTTGAATCTCCTCCAGCATGACAGCTGTGTCATCCTTATTTACATATAACATAAAGAATTTTTAAAATGCAGGAACGAGGGAGACAGAGCTGGAGCAGTGTGGAATAAGGCCGATTAAACTTTGAGATGGCACTTTGGGAATAATGTAATTGGTGCAGGTTTCTAAAATTTATGGAATAATATCTTGCCAAGGAAAACGGCTCCCTAGTGCTCTTGGGATGAAGGCCAGAATCTTCTGAACTGGACACCAGCAGCCCAGTGTGGGGCCTCAGAACACCAGCCCAGCAGTGCTGCTCTTGTCCCAGACCAGAGGACGCCTTCCTCCTCTTCTGAGCTTTTGCAAACATTTGCCCCCTCAGCTTTGAGCATCTTATTCCAGAGCCATCTGGATGCTCCTTTCTGGCATCTCTCCTCCTCTTTGGATGCTCTTTGTCCCGTGGCAGCCTGTGGTGGTCATGATCCGTGCTCCTCATCAGCCTGGCTCTCATTGTACTGACCTGTGGTACACTGTCTGGCATGTCTCCTGTTGGGCTGGAGATACAGTTCAGAGGGAGGCTTAGTCTTAGTCACCTTTGTGTTCTTTTCGCTGCTTGGCATTTATTAGCAGCCCAACCAATACTTGTTGAATAAAAGAAAGCATGAACAGATTCTGAATTTTTAAAAAGGGCATTTATAATGGAAAGTGCCCGGCCAAACCTAAAAATAAGTAGATGGCTAGATTTGATCAGAAATGAGGGTAGGCTTAAATGAAATTGTGGCAGAATGCTCAATCAATTCAATAATGAACATTTTTTATGTGCAAGAGTTCCAGAGAGGGAAGATGGTTAAGAAGCACCCAGACTCCCAAGAGCTGCTTAATGCAGAAATGTAAGTAAATAGTTTATCTGAAGACTGCTTTCTTGGTGCACCCCCCCCCCCCCGCAAAAAGCAGCCTATTGTTTGACTTACTCTAAAGTCAAACTTTTTTGGGGGGTGGGTTTCAAGAGATAGGGTTTTTCTGTAGCTTTGGAGCCTGTCCTGGAACTCACTCTGTAGACCAGGCTGGCCCTGAACTCACAGAGATTTGCCTGCCTCTGCCTCCTGAGTGCTGGGATTAAAGGCATGCACCACCACCACCAGCTCACTTTCTTTCTTAACCAGAGATGACTTTATCCACAGATCTGAACATTTCTTAGTCATTAGCACAGACTTTAAGTCTTGGCCGTTTTCAGGTTTCCTTTTAGAAGCTCTGCATATCACTGTTGAAGTTCTGCATATCACTGTTGAGGTTCTGCATATCACTGTTGAAGCTCTGCATATCACTGTTGAGGTTCTGCATATCACTGTTGAGGTTCTGCATATCACTGTTGAAGTTCTGCATGTCATTGTTGAAGCTCTGCATATCACTGTTGAAGTTCTGCATGTCACTGTTGAAGTTCTGCATGTCACTGTTGAAGTTCTGCACGTCACTGTTGAAGTTCTGCATGTCACTGTTGAGGTTCTGCATGTCACTGTTGAAGTTCTGCATGTCACTGTTGGCCATCTGAAGTGAGACACAACTTACTGTTTTGCAGTCTGCATCACTCTCTACAGTTGCCTTTTCTTCCTTCCTTCCTTCCTTTGAAGTAAATGAAAGAATCCTGGAGATAAGATCATGTGTTTCTTTTCTGTGAGATTTTTAAGTTAGATGGAAACTAAGTGCGCATTATTTTGTATGAAACCATTCTTCCCAAGACTTCCCTGGAGAATTTGATGGAAAAACTCAGTCTCTGAGGAGTACGAACTTCATGGTCCAAGGAATTAGGAAATTTCATAACTTGTGCCAAGGGATCTGGCATATTCTCCTGCCTCTCATTGCTCTGTATCACAGGCCATAATCTAGATCTAAAATATCTGATTTCAATAATTCATCCAGATATAATTTTAAAAGGCATTAGAGATAGAAACTAAATGAAAATTCAACTGTATGTAGCATTAACAATACGAAGGCCACTGCCAAGGACGTAATCAGACTACTTGTTGCCAGAGTGGAGTTCGGGTTGCATATGCAGAAAATGACTGTTGGTGCTTTGCAAGGACAGCACCTGGGAGCTGACAGGAGAGCTTGGTGTACATGGTGCTGCCTCCTGACTTCAGACGATTCTGCTGGGAAAGAAGGGCACGTTAGAATTGGGAGGTGAATGTGTGGTGTAATAGCAGACTTCCCTAGAAATGCCAAAGAAAGATTCACTGTTTAATAGGAGGGCTAGCCAGGGCCACCGTCGAAGGTGACAGCTAGAGCAGAAATCAATAGGTGAAGAAGGAAAGGAAGACTGCTAGACCAGAAGCTACCATGTTTCCTGCTGCCAGGCCAGCTGGAATGGCTGTCTTCCCTGAACCCTCCCCATCAATCTGGTCATCAGCCTCCAATCTCCTGTGCTGTGACTCTAGGTCCTGCCTCCTTTTCCTAGACCAGCTGGCATTGCCCTCTGGCTTGGGTGTCCAGCTCCTTAGGTTATCATCTAAACTGCCACTTGACAGTTCTCGAAGGGTATGCTGGCTCCTAGTGCACCTCTGCTCACCCTGCTCACCAAATGAGAATCCCTGGGCCCAGGGCTGATAGGTGGAGATGCCAGAATTGAGTTTGGGGGCACTGGCGAAGCCGGGCAGATGCAGGGTGGGTGGCCACCCCTCGTTCGTTCTCACTGGGTGAGCATCTGACTCTGCTTCCTGCTTGGTCCCAGCAAGAAAGGCCAGACACCAGAGAACCATGGGAGATGGTTGTGGAGAATAAGGATTCTGGGTCTCCGTGGAAATGGACCCTGACCTTAGAGATTGTCAAGGAATGCCTGCACCAACCAGTATTTGGCTACCAGAGCTTTGTGGCAAAATCTTAGTCGGGCAGCTGTTTTTATTTCTCTTTCCTCTTCTCTTTCCTCTGAGTTCTTCTCTCTGTCTCTCCACATTCTACAGTCATTCCCTCTCTTTTTTTTCTTTTCTTCCTCTTTCTCCATCTTTGGCTTCCTCATTCCTCTCTCCTTCTGTGTCTCCACTTCTCTTCTGCTTCCTTCTCTCCTCCATTCTGCGTCTCCTCCCTTCTTCCTCCCAGTGAGTGAGTCAGTGTGTTTGGGAGACAGTGCACAGGATGGTAGATGGATGACTGCAGTCTTGGTGTGTGTGTGTGTGTGTGTGTGTGTGTGTGTGTGTGTGTGTGTATGTGAGACTTAGCCCACGCCTGCTGCTTGTGGCCCGATGTGTGTGAACACGAGCATCACTTTCCAATTGGGGTAATTGCTTCAGTTAGTGAAGTGTTCCGTACTACGACCTGGGGAAGAACAGTTTCCTGAGTGTCCCAGAGGCTGGTGTGTTCAGTCAGAGGAAGGGGAAAAATGTACTTACTCATTGTAAGCAAGACGTGCAAGATTATAGCTCCCCGTTTTTCCTTCCTTTCCTTACTTCATCTTTGCAAGAAAATAAACCTTTATCTTTCCTTTCCCATGGCTGAGGCCTGGATTTTCTGTATTTACAAGTCAGTCAGTCTCTCTCTCTCTCTCTCTCTCTCTCTCTCTCTCTCTCTCTCTCTCTCTCGCTCTCGCTCTCGCTCTCTCTCTCCTCTTTTGGTTTTTGAGACAGGGTTTCTCTATGTAGTTTTGATGCCTGTCCTAGAGCTTACTCTGTAGCCCAGGCTGGCCTCGAACTCACAGAGATCCACCTGGCTCTGCCTCCCGAGTGCTGGGGTTAAAGGTGTGCGCCACCGCCGCCGCCGCCACCACCACCACCACCTGGCTGTGGATGGTGTGTGTGTGTGTGTGTGTGTGTGTGTTTGTGTGTGTGTTTGTGGTGTATACACAAGGTGGGTCACACCAGTGTGTTATGAGTCAGAAACTCCACATTTAGGTTCCAGCTTTGTCTTTTACAAGCAATCACCTTGGACAATTCATTCAACTGAGGACTCTCATACTGTCCCTGTGTTTCACTGGTGAGGTAAATGTGGGAATGCTTGTGAGCTCATTTTACAGTCAGAACTTCCTCATTTGCTCATCCATAGACATCTCTTGGCTTCCCATTTGCCATAGAGAAAATGCAGAAGAGGTGGAGACAGATAAGACCCTGGCTTCATGGGTTTCCCAGGGGTTGGATAAGTGGCTATGTGGTGTGCTCAGGAGGAACTCAGTTTTGGGAGGAGGGAAGGCCTGTTTCACTGAGCTGGGTCAGGAAGGCCAATTCTGAGGAGACAAATAAGCTTTGAACTAGATGATAAAGAGGCAGGAAGGAAAAAAACAATAGCAGGCAGAGGGGATTCAGTGGCTACCCTGTGCTTCATGTGTGCAAATGGAGAGATGGCATTGTTAGGCAGATTCATGACTGTGAGTATTATTGTGTGCTTGCCCAAGCTAAGATGATCACAAGGTGATGCCATTTTTTGGGGGACTACTGTCATAGATATGACTTGCTGCTACCCAGAGCTGCAGTATGTGGCTCATGCCTGTACTATAGACAGAGCATGATCTGGAGGACGGCACAGCTTTCAGGAAGGAACATGTGGCAGAGAAGTCGGACATAATTAATTTTTTTTTGAGTCAGGGTCTTACTCTGTAGCCCAGGCTAGCTTTATGATCCTTCTGCCTCAGCCCTCTGAATGCTTGGATCAGAGGCATGTGCTGTAATACCTGCCTTTAGGGTTCGAATTGTTTAGCTTATGTATTGTGGCATCTTCATACATAAATGTCATTATCCTTTGCCCTCATTTTGGCTCCATCCATTGCTCTCCCTGGTGCACAGATATAAACTTTAAGGCTGACTTGTTTTAGGGCAGTTTTGTATTTATTAGAAAATTGAGTGGACAGCAGAGAGCTGCCCCACACAGTTCCTTTCCCCACTCTGTGTGTACCCACCCCCGTTAGCAGGATCCCCACCACCATCAGCACCAGGTTCGTGCCCTGTCGTGTTGAGCTCTTACAGTGGGGTAGTGGAGTGAGCGGTGTGGACATAATGGAAGAGGAAGGAGCCCATGTCCTAAGACATAATGAGCTGTGACAGAGGTCTGCCAAGGAGAGTTAAGATCCCAGGCACCCTGTGGCTATGAGGTATCAGCCAGAGGAATAGAAAATTGGGTTTTAACTGCCAGGGAAATTGGTAGGCTGTCCAGAAAGTATAGCTGAATATTCACGGTATTTCCTGGTCTTAAAATGGAGCCACTGAAGCCCCCAAGCAGGATGGGAGCCTGGCTTTGTCTCTGAATGTGCCAGGAGAGTGCTGCCTCCATTGTGCCTGCCACAGACACACAGAGGCTGGGGACTTCACACACTGTCTTGTTTTGTGAGCAGTTGTAACAGACATGCGCTCTGTTTCACGGCTGGCTTTGTTTTCACACTGTATGCTGTTGCACGGGAACTGAGCCTCTTGGCACATTAACTCCCCCCCCCCCCCAGCCCCAACAAGCCTGGTCTAGTTTATAATATGACACATGCATGTTCATGAAAAGGAAATTTAAAACAATCCAGAAAATTATGTAAAAGTGAAAATAAAAACCTATTTTCTTTCTCCCCAGCCCTAGTCCCAATGTTACTGGTTTTCTGTATTCACTTAGAAAAATTTCCATGCATTTACGAAAGTGTGCAAGCCCACAAACACATTCAGATTCCCTTATGTCCATGTATATGTATAAGTCCATTCACTCGTGTGTGTCCTGGAATCCATACGTGTTGCTATAAAAGTTCATGTTTTACTTAACATGATGTTGTGGGAAACTTTCCACATTAGGTTCTAAGGATGTGTCCTGCTTTCTCTAGTGACTCCTCTGATCTCTATGGGTAGGAAGCAAGTATCTTTGGACAGAAATACTTAAAAATGTTTTAAATTTACACACAATTATCATATGTATTTATGGAGTGTAGTGTGGCATTTGAATACACATGTATAATTGATAATGGGATCTGTGGAACTGGCATGTCACGTTCCTCTGTATACTGTTCCTGTGGCACTTTTTTTTTTTCTTGAGAGACAGGGTTTCTCTGTGTAGCTTTTAGAGCTTGTCCTGGAACTCACTTTGTAGACCAGGCTGGCCTTGAACTCACAGAGATTCACCTGCCTCTGCCTCCCAAGCACTGGGATTAAAGGCGTGTACCACTACCGCCCGGCTACTTGTGGCAATTCTTGACACTGGGATTGCAAATCAGAAGAACACAGGCAGGCACACTGATAGGCTTGCTGGATTGCTGAGAACCCGGTACCAACTCTAACGAGGATGCTTGCCTTCCCATTTCCTTCTCAGAGTTGAGTGTTACCAAACTCGTTAATCTTTGCTAGTCTGTGATGAGTGATGATGGTTAGCTCCAAACTGTCATTAGATGTTGGTATTTCCAGAAATTATTTTTGTTGTTCATGACTGTGTTTGTAAGTCACCCACGAGTGAGTAGACGTACGTACATGTGTGAAATGAGGGAATTTGCATACATTTGTGTGGATTCTCACAAGTTTGTGTAGTCATGGAAGATAGCTTGGAAAATGCAGGCCAGCACAGTTGTGCTTTCCCTGGTGACTGTGGTTGGCATTTGTCCTGTCCTTTGCGGACTAATTTTTACCCCTGAGCCTCTGCTTCCCACTCTGTAAATGAGATAATACTGCTCTTTAGATTGTGAGGAAGCCCAGGTGAAAAGGGACACAGTGAATTCCGTGCCCTGTGCAAGACACTGGTGAATGCTAACTGATCAAGAGGAGGAAGTGAGCTTCAGCAGGGTGGAGAATATTTGCTCTCCTGAGTGTTTCCAGGGCTGCTTTACTCTCAAGGACCCGAGTCTTTTCTTTGTTATTTGTAAGCTTTGGGGCACTTTACAAACACCTTGGGTTACTCTAAGTTTGCAGAATACTTACCCTTGGCTGGAGAAGTCAATAGACAGTCGAGGTAGACTTAGGCAATTAACCAATAGTCATGCTTGCTATGTGATGGGGTGTCCAGCATAGCCTAGTTCAGGGAAAATTTTGAAAGTAGAGGCAGAAACTTTCCAGAAGAAAGGGAAATTAGCCAGGGGTGTGGTGGTGCACACCTTAGATCCCAGCGTTTGAGAGGCAGAGGCAAGCAGATCTCTGAGTTTGAGGCCAGCCTGGTCTACAGAGTGAGTTCCAGGACAGCCAGAGCTGTTACACAGAGAAACCCTGTCTCAAACTCCCCGCTCCTCCTCCTCCTCCTAAAAGAGAGAGAGAGAGAGAGAGAGAGAGAGAGAGAGAGAGAGAGAGAGAAGGGAAATTAGCATCTACTTTAAGTTTTACTGGGCATTATTCACCCTTCTCTTTTATTGCTAGGTACATATGTGTAACCTAGCATGTGAGTAACCTATGAATACACATTTAAACCAACTTGGATTATATACTAAGACTATGTGCTTTTCAAGAAGGGACTGTTTTTGCTCCCTCTTCCTGGGACATTTGGAAATAGCTGAAAATACTTTTGGTCATTACAATAGTGGGGGGAGCTGTAACTGGCACCTGCTAGATTAGAGACTAGGGTTTGCTAAACACTCTCAGTAACTGATGCAGTTCCTCAGAGAAGACAATCAGCAGACCCCACCCCCACCCCCACCACCAAAGAGGAAAGGAGTGATTATGAATTGAAGGTAAGGACCCTGGATGTATCAAGTTGACGGTGCCATCCATAAAGAACTTCTTTGAGGCTTCAAGATGGGCTCTTGCTTTGTAGAGAGCTGGTATAGAAAAGATTTAAGTCCACTTGACTTGGGCTATCTCTTGGAGGCAGCCGTGATTCTGTAGCTTCAAGTTCATGGCTTCTGTGGGATCCACGATTGACTTCTCTGTTCCATTCACAAATTCATTCATTTAGAAAACGCCAAGTGTAAAAGCCCAAATACTATGAAGTGATAAAACAAAACAAAACAAAACAACAACAGCAAAAACAAAAACAAAAAAAAAACAAGCTGTCTGCCCCAAGGGGGTTTAGGAGTTTGTACATGGATCTGTGTTCTCTGGAGTCAAGTCCTTTTTTGTTTGTTCAGAGCTGAGGGTAGGATGTAGCCCCTTCCTCATGCTGGGCAAGGGCTCACCACTGAGCCAGACCTTCAGGCCTAGTTGGTCTTATGATAAATGTAACAAATATATATAATCTCAGATTTCATATATATATATATATATATATATATATATATATATATATATATATATATAGATCTCTTACTTCTCTGAGATGTTGTGGTTTTTCTAGGGTTTTCAAATTTGGTTGGTAGCTAATAGATTCTTTTTCTCAGTAAAGTCTTTCCCAGCCTGTGCATGTATAAAGTATATGAAAACAGAGAGACCCTGGTTAATGTAAAGGGTAGACACTGGCCTACTCTCCTCAATAGTATTTAGTGTATAACTGTAAAATTCCAGGGCTGTGTTGGATCCAGTTTGACCACCACACTTTCAACCCACTCTCTTTGAAGCCAGGACCTGTGCAGGAGAAAGGGAAGGTGGCGTCTAACGTAAGTGTGTCAGGGTAGGACTTGTTTTTCTTAAGCCAGCATGCACTATGTATTGAGTCCCCATCTCCATTTATGTTTTTTCTTTCATCGTCGTTTCTACAAGAGCTAGGTCATGTAAGGTAGTGGATTTGCTTTGAGTGGATTAGAGTAAGGAGCTGAGGCCTACAGGCAACGGTAAGTCCAAGAATAGCTGGTGAGCAGTTGTCAAGCACAGGTACCATGCTCTCGGGGGAACCTGATAGTCAGGGCCCGCCCTGGCTAGGCTATACCTGGGATCAGTCGAAATACTGAGTGAGAATATGTCTGATAAAGTTGGAAAGAATATTTTAAGAGCAAGGGATAGAATGGTAAGACAGAAGAAAAAAAATCAGCCATAGAGTCTTTTCAATGTCTTAGTAAATCATCTTTGGGTGTAAGTACAAATATTTGAATTGTCTTAATTCTAAACCAAAGGAGGGGAGTTGGGATGAAATCCCAGAGGCAGAGAGAGCATGGAGTCTGCCCTCAGGTGAACCTGATGGCAGAGGTGAGGGCCTGTAGATGTAACCAACCGCCTTTTCTCAGTGTGGCATTCTCATTTTGCTTCCTCTGTGTCTGGCTGGCGACTCCCTTTTTATCTTACCATATCCATTTTCTCTTTTTTTTCTTTTCA
>CABHPH010144934.1:335-30913 GCA_902168325.1 Peromyscus nudipes
CAAAGTGGAGAGTGGTTGAAGAAAGACATGGATGTCTACCATGTGTATGAGGGTCTGTGGGGGGGGGTGCAGAGACATACACACACCAATCATTATCACCAACTGCCACATGTAAGGAAGGCATTGGGATAAATCTTTGTCCATGTTCACTTCTTTTTCCATGCTCACTCCTGAACTGCTCTGCTCCATTAGGCAGGGGTTATACAGTGAAGTAAATAATTTTTGGACTGCTTCCAACCATTTGACTTTACTATCTAAAAGCAAGCTGGAGCAGAGCATAGTAACTGAGTCCCTATTCAGTCCAGGATGGGCTAGGTGTCATCCACACAGCTAGAAGACCTAAGAGTAAAACTGCATCCCTGGTAGGCAGGGTTTCTTAACTCCATTAGGGATGACATCATCTTCTGAGAGAAGGATCATGCTGTGGTTTGAAAGGAAAATGTCCCCCATGGGCTTATATGTTTAAATGCATGGTCTCTAACTATTGATGTTGTTTTGGAAGGTTGTGAGCCTTTGGGGTAGGAGGCATAGCTGGTGGAGGAGAGTGTGGTGATATTTTAGCTGTGTCCAACAATAAAGTTTATCTGAGGATCAGAGGAAAAAGCCAACCACTATAGTAAACATAGAGGTCAGGTAACGGTAGCACATTTCTTTTATCCTAGCGTTCGGGAAACAGAGAGTCATCCAGATCTCTGTGAGTTCAAGGCCACACTGGAAACAGAGCCAGGCGTGGTGGCACATGCCTTAAATTCCAACACTAGTTAACAATAAAGGTCTGGAGGTCTGTACAGACAGACAGGAAGTGACAGAGTTGGGCAGGAAGAGGAAGTGATGTAGCTAGGCAGAGAGGAAATGAGATGGCAGAACAGCAAGGCATATAGGCATGGGTATACAGGAAGTAGGTCTCTTTGGAAGCTGAGGGTCGGTAAAGTGAGGTTGGCTTTGGCTTGTCCTATTCCTCTGATCTTTCAGAATTTACCCCAATATCTGACTCCAAGTTTTTTACTAATAAGACTGTTTAGCAATTCGTGTTACAGGAAAGTCACTGGGAATGAGCTCCTGTGGGTTGCATCCTAGCCACGCTTCTAACCAACTCTCTGTCTGCTGGCATACAACGTTGCCAGCACCCATAAGTTCTTGCTGTCAAGAAAAATCTTTCTTCCCTTCAGTTGACTCTGGCAGGCATTTTATCAGTCTGATGAGGATGTCACCTGTACAGACCCCTGCAAAGAGTTTAGGAATACAGGGAAGGGGGTCCATGGAAGAGATCAAAGATCCAACTAAAATGATTGGGCTTAATTCCTTGCTATAAAAACAAAGGCAGGAATGTAGTCAAGGGCTTCAGACTCCCATAGGCACCATAGCTGCTGCTAGCCGGTAGCCATATGAGAGGTCAAGTGCTGATGTCCTGCTCTGGGATATGAAGTGCACAACTCACTCACTATGGTACATCTCAGAAGCTAAAAGCCTTGCATACTTCTCAGTTTTCATGTCCATCAGGCTTTCTACCATCCATCAATAGTATCTCTCCAGTTGAGTCTCCACAGGTCACCATGGACAGTCCACTACCCTGCTCCATCTCTTGATTGAAAACACCAGCTAAATTAGTGGTTTTGACACTTCAATATTCTCCTCAGATAAGACCTGTGTCCTTGCTGTAATGCAGCAAATAAGTGTACCTCTTAATATATTTTAAAGGGATGGCATAATCAATGAATGTCCACAGGGCCAATTCATGCCGGTTCTTCACAGTATTTGTCATGTGAGTGATACATATGAATGCATGGATGCATAGCTGGAGGGATGCATGGATATATGGGTGTTTGGAAATGGATAGTGTATGAATGAATGAAAATTAAGAATCATTGTCCATTGATTCACTTATTAAGCATAGTACATCTTTTTCTCTAAGAAATAGTCTGCCCATCCATGTAAAGCTTGCAAACCAGCAAGAAAGAAATTTTAAATTACCCTAATAAGTAATTTTAACTAGTCAGGTACTATGGAAAATGCCAAGGTGATAAGGGTTGGCGAAAGTCCTCAATACAGGAAGTATTTCAAATTTCTGACTTTTGCAAATATTCAGGGATTTGCACAGAAATAAGGGGACTTTGGGTGGGATTCATGTATAAATATGAAACTCACTGTTGTCTCCCATATCCCTTATATACACGGCATGGCATGGTGGTAATGATATATGGCATCTTAGTGAACTGGAATTTTCATTGTGGCTCATCCTGTGGAATCAGGAATTTTCAATTTGTAGCTTCATGCTGCTACCTAAAAAACGTTTTGGACTTTGGGACATTTCAGGTTTTTAATTTTTAAGTAGAGGATGCCCTGACCCGAGTAGTGTGGGAGTTGAGTAGAATCTCGTCGAGCAAAAGCTGGTATTAGGACCTAAGTTCACACCTGAGGGGTTGCCTGAGGATGGAAAGAGAAGGCTGGATGTCATAAGGTTTCAGGCAAGAGTAGCTTTAAGCTGACATGTTGCCAAGTGCAAACATCTAGAAGTGTGAAGAAGTCTGGCTCGGTAGACTAAATGAAAGAACAGCATAGAAAGAGCCAAGTATATGAACCTTAAAATTTCTAGTAGGAACTGTAAGGAGGATTCCAGGGCATGAAGAGATCTTAAAGTCAATTGAAGGATTGGAAACTTGTTCCTGTCGCAAGAGTGAGTAATTGCGGGTGTGAGCAGACCATGACTGTGCACCCGGAATAGCAATGGGCCCAGGAGAACTGGGTAGAATATGCTGTGGCTCGCTGTCGATGATGAAGTGCACAAAGAAAGCAGAGTTCCTCAACCATTGTTATGCTCTCTTTCCATTATCCCCACGGTGTGGAGATGTAAGCAGTGTATTGATGTTGGTGTCATCTCAGCCCTTCCCTTGAACAAGGTAAGTGACTGCCCTTGCATTTAGAAGAGGTTCATTCCCTTTCTTCTTAGCCTCTGCTGAGCCACAGGGATTTGCTCAGGAATTATCAGTAGTATCACGCAACAGTGATGTCATTCTGGTCCTACCCATCAAATATCTGCAAAGACCCTTGAATAAGTTGCAAATGCACTTAAAGCTTAAGGACCAACTGTCCCTCCTGAAAGAACAGCTACATATTTAAGTGCCTAAAGCTTTCCATGCACTGTCTCATTTAATCCTCCTAAGATCTCCATGACATTTGATATGTTACCCACTTCCCAGATGAGGATCTTGTGGATGCAATTTTCTACATCCCTTAGCAGTAACCACATAGCTAGTAAGTGACAGGCCCAGGATCTAAACCCATCTTAGGTTTAAACTTATGCTTTGTCCAGTAGACTGCATTGGCTATGAACAAATTTCCTACTGTGACATATACACTGGTCAGGAGGAGATATTTCAGCTGGGCATGTTGGCATATGCTTATAATCCCACTTAGGAGGTAGAGGTCAGGGGATCATGTCAAGTTCAAGGCCAGGCTGGACTACATAGTGAGTTCCAGGCCAGCCAGGTCTATATAGCAAGGTCCTATCTAAACAAAAGAAGAGACACTTCAGTAGCAACTGATTATGCTAGAAACTGGCCTCACAGAACTGCTCCATAAATGGAAAACAAGTGTCTGTGTATTCATTTGACCTTAACATGGCTGTTCCACATTGCTTTGCTGTGTCCCATAATTTATTTGCATATGATATTAAATGAAGCCATCTATACCAGTTACTTTTGATGTGGCTATGACAAAATGTCTGGCAGAAACAAATTAAGAGAGGATGGATTTATTTTGGCTCATGGTTTCAAAAGGATTTCAGTTTATCCTAGAATAGAAGTCTTAATGTGGCTCCATCCACAACAGTGGGAGCATATGCAGAGACTCCTCTAGCTAGGCTATAGTGGTATTTTATTTGTACTGAAATGTGATTTTATTTGTATGTTAATAAATAAAGTTGCCTAGGGGTCAGAGCTATTAGCAAGTCATAGCGAAAGCCGGTTGTGGTGGTGCACACCGGTAGGATTTGCTGGAGGAGGCGCACGCCTTTAATCCCAGCACTTGGTAGGCAGAGCTAGGTAGATCTCTGTGTGTTCAAGGATACAGCCGCATTGGAGACACACGCTCCAATGTGTGTCTGGAGGTCTGTACAGACAGGCAGTGACGAGGCAGTCATGTGGTTGGGTTTACAACCAATGAGAAGGCAGAACAGAGAGTGTATTTAAAGACAAACAGACAGGAAGTAGCTCCTTTTTTCGGAGAGGTCTCCTGGCTGAAGAGGCTAGCTGGCAGCAGGCGGGTAAGGCTCTTAGCTCTGACCTCTTGGGCTTTTATCTTTACATTGGCTCTGTGTTTCTTATTTAATAAGACGGTTGGTTACATCTACACTAGGCTCCACCTCTTAAAAGTTCCTCAGCCTCCCAAACAGTGGCACAAGCATTTAAAGTGTGAGCCTAGATAGTATATTTTGGGTTTAAACTACAAACACCATAGACTCCCCACACATACTTGCTCCTACTCAGAATCCAGATTAATTCAGGCTAGGTCTGCAGAGATGTCTGTGCAATTAATGCCCAGTGTGAGACACCAACATTCATCTTCAAGATTAGTCACTCACAGATGAAAGTTATGATCTTTTTAGTCCATTCCTTTCATTTTCATGTAAATTGCTAGGAGATGTTCTGTCCCAAAGGGCCATCAGATGAGCTGAGCTGACCTGAAATCCTTCAGAACTTACTAGAATCTAGTAACTAGATAATGCAACAGACCACACCAGAGCCTTCCCTGCTCATATGCCAGTCTGATGAGATCTCCAGACACCTGCTCCTGACAGTCTCCAATGGAAAGGATGTTGAACAGAAAGGATCAGCATCTTATTCTCCTTGAACTCAAATACCAGCTTTGCCCCTCATGTCTGAGGAGGTCTGCCCCTTCCTTCTCTAAACATCTTGGCTGAGGAAGCAATGTCAAAGTTTCCTGTGTTACTTCATCGGTACTTCACAACCGAGGCAGAGAAGGTACCATAGCCCTACTTCCAATATCAGTAACACTTGGACTGAAAATAAGAAAACAAAGTCAACTTCCCCTCTCAGCTCTCGGGATTTCCTGAGCCCCTACTCACTCTCTGGGAGTGTTCATTGCTCTTTGCGTTCTGATGTCACCTGCATATAAAACTGATGTCTGCCTCTACAGCACCCACACAACGTCTTCCCTCTTGCGTTCCCAACAGATAGTATTTAAAAACCCATATTTCCCACATGAATCTGTGGGAATCATGGGAGGCTAACTTCATCTCCAGCTTCCAAAGTTAAATTCCATTTATCAGCCAACCAATCTGCATAGCCCAACACTGACTGTGGCACATGACTAAAGCTGGCCAGACAGACAGAGAGGAAGAGCTTTAGTGTCCAATGGGAGAGAGGTTTGCTCTATTCTGCTTTCTGTGGATAGGGAAGTATGTGACCCCTGTGGCCACTGTCAGCTCTAAGATGAAGCCTAAACAACAGAACACAGAGAGACAGATGGAGGTGCATCTCAAGTGATGCCACTGAGCTGCTGGAACAAGCAACCCTGGAGCTATCCACCTTTGACATCGCTACTTTGTAAGAAGTCTCCCTCTTGTTTGGGTCAGCTTGGGATATTAAAATCTACTGCTTGGGGCTACAGGCATTCTCAGACTTATGTCTCTAGCCTAGAATTGCTTCCTGATTGTCAGGCTCTGCATGTAGGATTATTCGTGGAAATCACCTAGACCTACATAGAACCTACCATTATTATTTTGTTAAAGGATCTCATTGCCAACTAGCCTTCTAAATATTTATGTTCGTACCCATAGATCTGGGCTGCTCTCACCCTTGATCAGAGGCTTCATTTTGTGTGGATAACAACTAAAGTACTGCGAAGAAGAGACTGAATGCTCAGCCCCAAATGGGGCATTTCTATTAAGCCCACCACCACCAAGGCTCAGGGAACATCTCAGAAGAGTAGAGAAGAGAATGTAAGAGTCACAGGATAAAGTGCTGTGAAATGCTGTCCTCTGGGCACGACATGGCTCTTGTATTCATCAACTCACAGCAGCTGGGGTCACCTGCGCAAGATCTAGACAAGATCAAGCCAATCAAAATCCCAGAGTAGATGGGGTAGATTATCTCTACATCCCTTGCCTTACTGGGGAGCTGTTGGTAGTTGATGACAGCTAGGGAAGGGAGAATCATTCTTCTTTGAGGGTATGCCCACTGGGAAGTTTCTAATGCTCCAGTAGATAGTACCACATGCATGTGCATATGGGAAGAAAAAAAAGGAAGAAAGGAATGAAGGAACGAAGGAAGGGAGAAAGGAAAGAGGAAGACTTGAAGTTGGGAGCAGGCATGTTGGGAGGAGTATGGGGAGAGTTGAAGGGAGAAATGGGGGCAGATGTGACCATAGTTCCCTGTATACATGTAGAATCATCGGGACTTCGGTTCTAAGTTCCTCTCCTAGAAAGAGTCTTGCGTGTGTCATCACCTTGCCTCCCTTCCAAGTTCACTCCTTCTGTACCCTCTCCAACCAAGTGTCTAGAGCTTCCCTCAGTACTGGCCACCACCGCCATCCTGCCCCTCTCTGCCTGACTCTCCTGCTCAGCAAGTTTCCACATGTGCCCCTGCTGCGACATCCTCTTCCTGTCTAAAGTGTCTTCCTCTCTGTCGTCTTCGCTGGCGTTACCTCTTGCTTCCAGCCATTGTACCTCTGAATGTCCCAGGGAATTTTCCTCAGACCTCTTCTCTATCTGCACTCCCTTGGGCATCTCAACACACCCTGTCTTTAACCACTGTCTATAAAAAAAAAAAAAAAAAGATGTGCAAACATCTCAGAGTGACTGAAGGACAGCAGGAAGGCAACATGATAGAAAGGGCACTGGGGGCAGGACAAAGCACTTTGTCCATGAATTTTTTTTTTTTTTGAGCATGATGGGCAGCCACAGAAGACACATGTGCATACGGCTAGAGGCTGTTTACATATAAAATATATTCACTTGAGGCATGGAGTGTTGATGTGTGCTTACACTGTGGAATGATTATATGCTAATTAGCATATCCTTTACCTCACACTTTTTTTTATAGTGAAAACATTTAAAATCTACTCTTTTAGCAATTTGAAATACATAATACATTGTCATTCATTGCAATTACCATCCTGTGCAGGACTCTCAATGCAGTGCTGCTCATAGCAGCTAAGATATGGAAGCAACTCAAGTGCCATCAAGTCCAGAATGAATACACAAAATTTGGAACATGTACAGATTGGGATAATGTCTTACTTAGGGTTTCTATTGCTGTGAAGAAATATCATGACCGTGGCAACTCTTATAAAGAAAAACATTTAATTGAAGTGGCAGCTTATAGTTCAGAAGTTCAGTCCATTATCATCATGGCAGGGAGCATGGCGGCATGCAGGCAGACATGGTGCTGGTTACATCTTGGTCAGAAGGCAAAAGGAAATGTATTGAAGCACTGGGCAGTATCTTGAGCAAAAGAGACCTCAAAGCCTGCCCCCACAGTGACACACTTCCTCCAACAAAGCCACACCTCCTAATAGTGCCACTCCCTATGAGCTTATGGGAGCCAATTACACTCAAACTACCACAGATAGTATTCAACCTTAAAAAGAAAAGAAAACTGTATCATTTGTGACAAGAAGGATGAACTTGGAGAACATCATGTTAAGTGAAATAAGCAAGGCACAACAATACAAACCCACATGACCTCATTTATATGTGCAACCATAACAGGTCAGGCCCTTGGAAACAGAAAGCAGAGCAGCAGTTGCCCAGAACTGGAGGAAGGGAGATAAAGGGAAACACTGATCACTGAGTGTAGATACTGGGGTATATGCTTAGTATATTTTTTAACTTCAGGTTAGTTTATTGACTGCAGGGCTCACTACATAGGAGAAAAAAATGGAGACAGGAAATCTCGGGAAGCTGCTACAGGGGCACACAGACATGAAAATGCTTTCAGCACAATGTTCAATGCAATAGTCAAAGTACCCCAGCACACTGTGGTGTCTCCATCCATGTGCGCATGTACACACACTTGTGTGTGTGTGTTTGTGTGTGTGTGTGTGTGTGTGTATGTGTGTGTGCCTCTGTGTAGCTAAAACTAACCTTGGACTCCCTAGGTAGCACAGACTGGCCTCGAACTTATGATCCTCCAGTGTCAGCCTCCTGAGTACCAGGATTACTGGTGTGTTCTGCTGTGCCTGGACAAGCTGGTCATTCTTCAGTGTCAGGGCCAGGAGAACAGAAAATGAAGACAGGAGAGTTTGGAATCAGGAGGTCTTATGCAAGCTGATGGCTTATGTGAGTACATTTATTAAGAAGTACAGCATCTTACATACAGTTTGGAGGGGGACAATGGGACAGAGTCAGCAGAAAGCTATCATACAATGGGACAAAGTCAGCAGGAAGCCAATCAAGCAGTGTTTCACAAAGGAAACAGGATATCTCAAGTGTGTCACAGACCAACACACAGTACAAGCACAACACACCAAACACAGCAGCCTTGGGACTGGGAACCCCAGTCTTTTCAGAGGAAAAAGCCAAGTTCCCAGGAATCAAAACCTTAACTCCTTCAAGGCCCAGGCCCCAGCCCCAGTGCAGCCTAGACCTTGACAAGTCTGCCCCTGGGCAAGGACACAGAATTAGCTTCCCTTTGTCCTTTTATCAGGGCCTCTGTGAAAGCCTTGGATTGGCCTAGCTCTCAGTACATTTAATACAACTCCAAGTCCAGCTGGATATCCCAACAGTGATCTTCTGGGTTTTCCTCCTTCCGGTTACCTCCACTGTTGGCATCTGGAGGATATGGGAAGTGGAGGGAATGCACATGAATCAACGGTTAAGAGCATTGACTGTTCTTCCAGAGGAGCCAGGTTCAAATCCCAGCACCCACATGATAGTGTACCGTCTATAACTCTAGTTCCAAGGATCTAATGCCCTCTTCTGGCCTCTCTGGATATTGCATCCATGTAGTGCGTACGTCCATGTAGGCAAAATACTCATACATAAAAAATGTAAATAAATAAAATTTTAAGGGGGAGGCCATGTGGGCTAATTCCTTTAAGCTAAATGTCTGCATCTCTGGCTAACAGAGCCAACTCTGGTATACTAAAAAACCCATCCCATGGAGCTATCAACAAGGTTTGTTATTGCTAAGTAAAGTCATATGTCCAACTCTGCACTTGATAGACACCAATGACTTCTACTCTCAGGTCAGATCAAACTACCACACCTCACTGGGGAATGGGGGAGGGTCCATCTGTGGGTGCTTGTGTTTCAATGCATGTTTGCCCATGAACAGGAATATGTATACGTGTATGTTTGTGCTGGTATAGATAAGAACGGATAGAGGGATAACGGGTGCACATACCTCCACACAGTACACACCCCCATCTTCTGCCTGGTACAGTGTGTGATGCCTGGGCTTGCTTATGCAGAGCCGGTGTGGTCCTTCCTGCTGCATAGCTTGCCATCACTCATTAACACAGTCTACACAGGCTGCGCCGGTGGCAAGCGGCCTCTGTAGAGAGTGTTAAATATCGCAACTGTTTATTGCTTAATATTTTTCATGCTAACGGCAGGCTAATTTGCAGGGATTTGAGGCAGTGTATAAAACACCTTCTGCTGACTGCTCATTCCGTGCCAAGGAAGGGCTTGGCAACAGCAGCCTTACCCGGGGCATCTTGGACACTGTGTGTGTGGTATCCCACCGCCCCCCATTTGGTCTTCCCTGAATAAGTCCAGTGGCAGGCAGACAGCAGTGCGTCTCCATCCAAGCATGTGGGAGAAGGAGAGCTGCAGAACTGCCTGCCCGCTGCTGGGTCAGCCCTGGAGAAGCCAAAGTGAGGAAGGGAAACAACACCTGGAAGTAACCAAGGTATCCTCATTCTGAATGGTCACAACTCACTGCTCTGGCTGTGGGGACAAGCCAGTGTGAGAGTAACAACCAAAAGAAGACAGGAGTCTTCCCCCACCCCAGGACTCCGCCGGACAGTGACTGCTTCTGTTTTGGTTGTTTACAGCCTGCTAGCAGCACGTGGGTTCTCACGTCTCACAGCACTCTTGTAGCAGGGAGTCACGTGGGCATCCAGTGAGGGGCAAACCAAAGCAGAGACCATTGAAGGGCTCCTAAGTGACAACACCTGGTGGCAAGCCCCCCCCAGTCCCTCAGCCCCCCCCCCCCCGTCGTCGTCCCCGTCTCCCCCTCCCCCCGTCCCCCTCCCACCCCCGTTCCCCCCCCTCTCACCCCCGTTCCCCCCCCTCCCCTGTTCACCAGTACACAGCTGAGCTCAGCACATGCCACAGAGTCTGCTCTATATGGAGCCCAAGCTGATTCTGTTGATGTGTTTTCTTTGCTCACAGATTGTTTTTTTTAAACTGTGAAATAGTTGCCAACATTTAAAACTTAAAAGATTTCTGATTTAAAATTTAAAAAAAGAAGAAGAATCAAGAATTCTGGCTTTTTTATAAACTAGACTATGTAGTGATACAGAGCCCCTGTTGCTACTTGGAGACGGTTAGCCAGACCTCAGTTCCCGCTGCCTCTCTTGAGGTCACCTGCCCTGCTTACTACGAGCCTCATCATCCATTTCCACAAGTCCAGCACTTTGAACTATTTGTATGGCTGACCTGGTACCTGCTGCAACTTGGAGACTTTTCAGGATCTCTTCTGTCCATCCCCTCCCTCCCTCCCTCCCTTCTTCCCCTTCTCCCTCTATCTTTCAAGAAAGAGAACTTCTGCAGGCTCCAATTGCTGACATTGGTTCATAGACTATTGCACCGTCTTTCCAATAAGACAGTACAAAACAGAAGACGAGGCCTATAGAAATGGCTTGGGGGTCAAGATCACTGACTGCTCTTGAAAAGGACCCAGGATCAGTTCCCAGCACTCACATGATGGCTCATAACTGTCTGTAACCGCAGTTCTAGAGGATCTGACACCTCTTCTGACCTCTGTAGGCATACACACACACACACACACACACACACACACACACACACACACTGCACATACATACATGCAGGCATAACACTCACATACATAAAAATAATAAAATAAGTCAATTTAATTTTTTAAATAGGTGAATAACTTTGGGGGATACAGATAGGAGCATGTGGGAGGTGTATTTACACACACACACACACACACACACACACACACACACGCACTTGTATATTGGTTACCATATTTTCTGTATTCAAAATGAAAAGCATGTTATACCCCATGATGTCCTAGTAACTGTGTGTATTTGAAAGGCAGCAACCAGCTAGGCATATAGCTTAGGAGAGCGTTTACCCAGTATGCACAGGGCCTGTGTCCTATCACCTGCAACATGGAAATTCTTTGGGATTTTTTTCCTTGACATTCCATAGAGAGAATCTTAAGGAGATATAGCATTGTTGTCTAAGTGTTGTCTAAGAGTAATGGAGTTACTCAGAAACTGAAGCCAGGGCATGGCCATATCTAAAAATCAGAAACTCATTCACAGCAAAAAGGTGCATCTCAGGACGTCAGCATTGGGTGAGCACCTTAGGAGAGATGAGTGTTCTGGCCACAGCTCCAGCAATAACCCTGAGAGCATCCATGGCTTTCCTATGGAGCAAATGGCCACAGGCTTGAGGGGACCACAGAAGCGCTGCTCAACAGAATAGTCCAGTACTGCCTCAGCTCTGTCCAGCTTCTCAAGAAAAGCCAGAAATCTGCATCTTATATGTGAAATGCACAAGTTTTATTATTTGTTATTTGAGACAGTATCTCACTCAGTAGTCAAGGCTAGCCTCAAACTCCTGACCTCCCTGCCTCAGCCTCAGAGAGCTGGGACTACAGATATGGGCCTCCGCTCCTGGCTCTCCAAATTATTAAACATAAATAAACAAAGCATTCCTTAAGGAATCACTGGGCATATAATATCAGCTGCCCTCCTTAGTGTGTGAGGTCCCAGCTCAATGTGATGCACATGCTCATTTAAACAGCCATCATGCAGTAACCCTGATCACTCGCCAGGTTCTGCTCTAAACGTACACGTATTAACTCGTGGAATCCATCTTACAGCCCCCTGTGGCAGGATCTCTCAGCACTGTCCTTATTTGACAGAGAAGGAAACTGAGGTAGAAAGAGGTTAAACCACATAGTTTAGTGAGAGGCAGAGCTAGGACTGGAGCCCAGCATCCCCACTTCCTAGCTCAGACTATCAGTCCCTCCAGGGCACCATGCCCAACCCTCTCACAGAAGCCTTCTGAGGTAAGACTATTAGCACCCCCACTTCATAGGAGAATAAACTGAGGCCAGAGAGGAATGGCTGCTTGCCTGCGGTCCTGCGGCTTCATCATACTCCAGTGCAGAGGTCTTCCCAGACAAGCCTCCAACATGGGGGGGGGGGGGGGGGGGGGAGCAGGTGGGCTATTCAGTAGGTGTGAGGGAAACCTTTTCTAAGAGCCCAAATGTCATTTTTTTTTTCTGATAAGGGAAAGGCTGCTCTGGCTGTCAGACCATAAGCTGCAACCTTTATGTTTGCAAAGCAAAAAGGGCAATTAAGTGAGACAAAATAAATCTTCTCGGGCCTCTGTCAATGGGCCTGGCAGGTCTGTGGGCAGCCGCTGATTGACAGGACGCATTACATTCTAGAGCCAACTCAGCCTCTGACATTTCTCTGATGCAGCACTGAAGCGGGGAGAGTGGCTTCTTAAAGGGCTCCCGTCTGTTTCAGAGCTGCAGGGATTCCCAAGCAGAAGGGTAGGTGCATTGCTTGGCTGAGCTGGCAAAGTGCTGGCACATGAGCTGGAGAGATAACAACCATGGTCTCCATGGTACCTTGACAAGTGGCCCAGGGCTCTTTCCGTGACTGGCTCTATTCATTTCACTGTCAGGTGGTGTTGGGAATTGTGATGAACCCCAAAGCCTCCATGCATGGTTTTTCTGGTGGTGGAGTCTCACAGTCAGCAGGTGAGAACAAGATGCCCCGTGGCCTTCTCATTCCTGTGAGACATGTGCCAAGGCTAACATACATGGCTGGACCCTCTATAGAGAGATTTGGAGAATGGACCAATAATTTCTCTCCCTTCTCAGAGGGTAAGTGTGTGGATAGCCATTCTGATGATAGAGATCATAGAGTAAGTGTGTGGGCAGTCCTGACATCATTTAGTGAGTGTGTAAACAGCTCTGATGGTGGAGATCATAGAGTAAGTGTGAGAGCAGTACTGAGGGTAGACATCATAGAGTAAGTGTGTGAGCAGCCCTGTTGGTGAAGAAGAATAGATAGGCACCAGGAATTCTGAAGGTGTCTGAGAAAAGTCCAGGGAAAGATAGTTTTGTACAGAGCACTT
Source organism: Peromyscus nudipes (assembly GCA_902168325.1). NCBI lineage: Eukaryota > Metazoa > Chordata > Mammalia > Rodentia > Cricetidae > Peromyscus > Peromyscus nudipes. The sequence goes on from CABHPH010144934.1 coordinate 13,654, forward strand.
CCTTCTGGGAAGAGAAAGCCACATGCCTCCAGAAAGGGAGCCTGACCCTGTCTCCCTCTGAAAGGAGAGCCCTGGTCCTCCTTGTCTCATTGTCCAGATCTGTTTGGAGAGTGCCCCTGAATTTTCATTTATCCTGTTTAAACCCACAGCAGTTCCTGATCCCATAGCAGTCCCTGTCCCCACAGCAGTTCCTGTCCCCCATATTGTCCTTCAAGAAAGCTTTTTCCTCCTTCAACATCCTTAGCCCTGGGCTTAAGAATGTGAGATGGGCCGGGCGGTGGTGGCGCACGCCTTTAATCCCAGCACTCGGGAGGCAGAGCCAGGCGGATCTCTGTGAGTTCGAGGCCAGCCTGGGCTACCAAGTGAGCTCCAGGAAAGGCGCAAAGCTACACAGAGAAACCCTGTGTCGAAAAAACCAAAAAAAAAAAAAAAAGAATGTGAGATGGGGTTGCACAGGGTTTGGAATTTGATCCTGATGGTCAACTCACCACCCGATCTGAATGATGATGAATGAATGAATAGTTCTGCTTATGTCTAGAAGAGCAGTATAAGACTTGGGCTCATGGTCTGTCTTAGTTTAGTTTCCTGTTGCTATGATAAAAGCAACTTCAAGGAGAAAGGGCTTGTTTTAGGTCACAGTTCCAGGTTATAGTCTGTTATGATGGGAAAGCCAAGGTATCAGGAGCTTGAAGCAACTGGTCACATTATGTCCTCAGTCAGAAAAAGAGTAGTGAATGAATGCATACATGCTAGTCCTCAGCTCCCCTTCTCCACTTTCATATAGTCTGTAATCCTCTGCCTAGGGAATGGCATCACCCACAGTGGGCAGGTCTTCCCACTTCAATTAACACAATCAAGAAAATGTCCCACAGACATGCCCAGAGTGTCATCTCCAAAGTGATTCTAGATTCTGTCCAGTTAAAAATTACCACTAATCACCAGGGGGAGGTGATGGGACTAGAGAGACTGAGGATCAAGGCCCAGTTTCTTCATGAATGAATGTGTAACTCTAACTAGACCATATCTGAGTCTAGGTCATGGGGCTGTTGTGAAACTTAAATGAGATGACGTGCAGAAAGAGCCTGGGGCACACCTAACGCTGCTCAATAAATGCCAGTTCTTAGAGCCTTGCACGCTGCTTATGATGCTGATGGAGATAATGCTGCTGGCAATGTGATCAAGATGAAAACCTGCTGACATCCCACACTCTGAGAAAGGTCTTGGACTGGCATCATGCCTGATGTCTGGTGTCTTACGTATTTGTTCAGTAGGATAGGCACACGGCCATCTTTGGTTAATGGCAGCATATGGGGGGGTAAAGATAAGGCTGGAAGACAGTTGAGCTGAGAGAATGCTTCTGGTTTTATTTCTGAGTCAATTGATGTGAGAGGCAGACTGGAGAGGCCCCTTCTTCTGAGGGACTGCTCCTCACTTGCTGCTGGGTCCACGAGGACTCCCAAGCCACCTAATTTGATCCAATTCTCAGACTTCTGTCAAATATTCAGGGCTGCACCAAAATACATCAGGGCACCACATAACTCAGATTTAGAGTCTGCCAGGCAATATTTCTATAACCCACTGTGAAAACTTGGGTCTCTAAGCAGACCCTCTCACATGTGAGCATCCAGGTGTGCTCTGACAGGCTGAGCCCTAAGGCAAGTCCTTACGGGCATGGAATTGTTGACAGGCAAGAGAGAAGTTAAGGAAGCCAACAGTCTTCCCTGTTGACCCATGGCCCCTCCCAGGAGCACAGAGAAATGAATGAACTTTGGTACCGCCACTCAACTCTGCACTAAAGAAGCTGCTCTATCTGAGCATGGTGACACACACTTGTAATCCTAGAACTCAAGAGGCAAAGCCAGGAGGATCAAAAGCTCAAGGACAACTTGGGCTACAAAGTGACAGCATCAGAAGGAGGAGCCATTGTGCTTAGCACTGCTAAACTAAGGGTCTAAAGATCTGGCTCTGTGAGCCAGGCTCTTCTTGATCTCCTGGATGACCAGGGTGCATCACTTTCATCTAGTCCTTCCTTCCCTCGTTGCAGGAGGTTGCAATGATATCACAGGAGAAGAATCCTTTGGTAGAGTACAGAGAGATACGAATCCTGTGAGAATGCTATTTGTTAATAGACTATCTTTCCCCTCCAGCACTTAGTCAAGGAGAAAGAAATCCATTAGAAACGAATTCTTCCCCACCACAGGTCTTGAAAAAAATCCCTCTTTATATTAAAGTTCTGATTACATTTAAATTTGGGGTCCTAGGAAACACCAGAGAAAATATAATGGAGATGAAGAAGAGGAGAGGAGATGGTAAGCAAGAGCCTGGGGATGGGACAGAGATGTAGTTGCATCGAGTAAGATGCTTCAACCGTGAAATATCTGATGATAGATGGCAAGTGGGCACGGTCTGCGAGACTCTGCAAGAAATGAAGTGGACCAAGCTAGATAATAGCTATCAGAAGAGGTGGGTAATGGTCAAAAAACCTCTAGTCTAACAGCAAAATAAAACAGAAGATTTAAAAAGCAGAACCAAAAAAATACAAGAACAGGGGAGGGGAGAAGGAAGGGAGAGAAAAGCTGTTCATGGCAGCAGCAGAAGGGGGAGAAGAGACTCTAGAAACCCTCTCCTCCCATCACTTGACAGGAACAGTGATGGAGGAGAAAAGTAGCCATCAGTCTCACTCAAGTATGAACCCCAAGAGCTACATGAGCAGTCTGCCTGCAAGATGTCCCGTGGTGAAATGGTGGCAGGAGTGTCACAGGGGTAACCAAGCACTTTGTACTGGATTGAAGGATCGTGTCATGAGATGGAACATGCACCTGACCCTGCTGATGAGTCCAGGAACCTGGGGTTTAAATAAGCCAGGGACCCAGGGAGAAAGCTACTACTACTGTTCAGCTAAATGAACATAGAAATAAAATGATTCCTAATGGCATATTGCTCTATCTACAGATGGTGCCTTGCTCAGTCCTCATCAGAGAGGCTTCTTCCTGCAGTATTAACACGAAGATCAACAATTTGGCAATGTGTAGAGAATGAGGAACTTTGGAGTGTTCAACATTCATAGGACATCTGTATCACACCCCCTCCCCTTGAGGCTCAGGGATATACCCATCAGAGAGGCCAGAAAGATTTTAAGAGGCAGGGGTGCCGGATGCTTTCAAATAAACAATGTTTTCCAGACACAGCCGGACTGATGCACATACAGACTGACAGAGACTGTGACAGCATGCACAAGACTTGCACATGCTCAAGCCAGACAAAATCTGAGCACGAAGAGGGGAAGTGGTCACAAGACTTGCACAAGCTCAAGCCAGACAAAATCTGAGCACGGAGAGGGGAAGTGGTCACAAGACTTGCACACGCTCAAGTCAGACAAAATCTGAGTATGGAGAGGGGAAGTGATCCCAAGACTCCACCTCTAGCCAAGAAGCCATTCACAATTGGTAGTTGCCAGGAGAGGAAAAAAATCAGTTTTCTTCAGTGTAGTAGCACTGGATAAACCACTCCAGGGCAGGCCCTGTGCTCAGGAGTAGCTGGATAACACAAAACAAAGTCCATGTTTTCATGGGTTTTTTTTTGTTGTTGTTTTATTTTAAGAGAGAAAGAACACAAAGTTGGTAAGTAGGGAGGTGGGGGAGGATTTGGAAGGAATTAAGGGAAGGGAAAGAATATGATCAAAATGCATTATATGAAAGTTTCAAAAATAAATACAATATTTAAAATCTTTGTTCAAAAAAAGAATACTAATGAGTAAGCAGTTTAATGTCTGTCATGGGACCAAACACTGAAACACCTCTGGACTTCAGGGAAGAAACTTCAGACCAGAACTGGGCAGCATTCAGCGTGATGTCGGAGGCAGAGTCTACAGGGGAACTTGGACACAAGATCCAAGTGGGCAGCCCAATATTAGGAAGAACATCCAGACACAGGGCTAGCACTTGCAACCTGAAAGATGGCCCAGAGGTTCTCATAGCAACTGTGACCAAGCTCATGAAGGACTCTGAACTACAGGATCAGTATCTGTGACCTGATCTTCAAAGACCTGCCCAGGGATATGGAAGGCGTCTTGGAGCCTGGGAAAGAATGCCAAGAGAGTAGAGGCTGTAACCAGCAGCAGACAATCCTGCATTCAGACTCTACACTTCCACCCAGCTCCCTCCCATTCCCATTTATCCCTCCTCTATTTAATATCCAATGTCAACTTAGCAGACCAGCTCCATCTCCCCATCTCCTGTCTTTCTCTCTTTCTCTCTTCCTCCCTCTCTTCTTCCCTCCATCCTTCCTTCTCTGCCTCTCTTCCTCTTTATACCTCTCCCTCACCTTTTTCTCTATTCTTGACTTTTTATTTTGATAATCTATCACAAATGCCATATGCTAGCTGGCTATTGTGGTCAGTGTCTCAGCTTCCTGGCACCTGGGATTCTTCTAAATCACCTTTACCTTCCCTTTCTCATTCCACCTTTAGTCAAAGATGCCCTATCCATTTTATCCATCTATCCTTGTCTCTTGTTCCCCCTTCTATTTACCTTTCTCCCATCTTTTTCTTAATAACAAGCTATTGATCATGAGTCCTCCTCTCATTTTTTTCCTTCCCCCTTGTAGCCATAGAAACAAATATTTTAGTTCACACTCTGCTCTCAATGCTCCTTTACTCCTCCAAATGACTGGCACCATAAGGGTTATTATTATTTGTCTATTACCATATTTCATAGTGGGCTTATCTTTGACAATGAGTGATTTTTGAGGACAGTATATTCCAATTTCAGGGAAATACCAAGGACTGGGCCCAAGCACCAGTCTAGCAGAGAAATAGGACATTTCAACTCTGCAGCACCCTAGTCCCTCTGGAACGTTTCAAGCACTTCCATTGAAAGAACAGGGTGACAAAGTGAGTCCAACCAACAACCAAGTCCCACATGTGCAAGCTACAACACAGAACACACAAAAACAGGATAGTGCAAGGCAGCACGACTCTTCCAAAAAATTATTAATCCCACAGTAGTGTCCTCAGATAAGAGTGAATTGGATGGAATCCCAAACAAAGAATTCATGGGAATAAGAAAAAATATATACGGGGGTGGGGGGAGCATAAGGAAGAGAAAGTGGTGAGGGACAGCTGGATAAATTCCAAGAGAACAAGATTGAAAAAAGGGTGTGAAAGTGGAGGTAGAAAGAATGTAAGAGCTAGAAGATGGGAAGAACACTGTGAAACACCGTCCTTAGGATAAGACATGACTGTCACATACATGAACTCCCAGCAGCTGTGATTACCTGCACAAGACCTGTATAAGACCAAGCAAGGTTCCCTTGCAGGGGTAGGATCTCCCAAGGCTCCACCACTGGCTGAGGAGCTACTGGCAATTGATGGCTGCTTTTTCTTTTCTTACTTTCTTTTCCTATTTATTTACTTTTTAACTTATTTTTGAGAGTCACTTTTCTTTGGAGGATGTGGCCACTGGTGAGTGTCCCCTGGTCCAGTGGATGTTCCCATACCCATGCATGTTCTGAGGGCACTAATTGAACTCAGTGGGTCAAAAAAAAAGAACAAAAGTTGGGAGACAAATGTGAAGGGGGTCCTGAGGACAGGTGTAAGGAAGAAGTAAAGAAGGATGTGGTCAATATATATTGTATATTGCATATAATTTTCAAAGAATAGATAAAAGTTTTTACAAAAGAAAGTGGAATTCAATAAATGATTGCAATACTATCTAAAAACTGAAATACTGGCAATGAACTTCTCAGTAAGTCAAATAAAAGGCTCCATGGGCAGCCTCAACAGCAGAATGGTTCAGAGGACAGAACAGCAGGACCTGAAGACAATGTGGAGGCATCAGCACAGACAGTGACAGACAAATGAACACAGAGGTGCAGTCAGAGCATGCCAGACCTTGGGGACACTAGGAAATGACCAAATCTATGGATCCTAAAAATTAAAGGAAGAGAATCATTTTGTGATAAACGTGTAGAAAGTACTTTCAATAAAATTATAGCTGAAAATTTCTAATATCTATGGAAAGAGAGACCACTTTAGGAACAGGAGACACTTAGAACACCAAAGAGACAGAACAAGACATAACCTTCCCACGCCGTATTGTAGTTAAAACCACATTGCCATAGTCCAGTTCACTATGCAGAACAAAGAATGTGTGCTGAAAACAGCAAGAAACACTGGGTCACACACAAAGGCCGGCCTATCAGAATAAAAGCAGATTTCTGAACAAAAACTTTAAAGGCCTGAAAGGCTTGGTACAACGTTCTTCAAACTCTGAAAGACAATGGCTGACAGCCCAGACCACCATACCTAGCGAAACTGCGTGTCATAATATTTCCTACAATTAAAACAACCTAAGAGAATTTATAACCAACGTGAGCAAGATGGTTCAATGAGTAAAAACACTTGGGGCCAAGCGTCACCACCTGCAAGTGACCCGCAAGCCCCCATGGTAGGAGGGGAGAACAGACTCCTGCAAGTTGTCCTCTGCTGCCACAGACATGCTAAGGCACAGGGCTCCATGGTGCCCTGTGTGCTAAGCTGTGCACTCTCTAGGTTAGTTGCATTAGGTGCACTTTGGTCTTATGCCTGGTTTATCAGGGTGTAACTCCATTGTAGGTCAAGAAGGACTATGCATGACTGCTGTAATGAATATGCAATAGACTTGAGGATGCACATGGCAAAAAACAAAGGAACAGAGAACATAGACACAGCAAAAGGTACAGGACACAGCAAAAGCAGTGTGGGGTGAGGGGGTGGGACATGGGTGACAGCAGTACACATTTACATTTAAGAAAGAACAGTCACAGATTACCAACTTAATTTCATACCTCAAGGAACTAGAAAAATAAGAAGGTCAGCCTGGGGTACAATTTATCCTGGGCTACAGAATGGGACCCTATCTCAAATCAAAACAAAACACCAATAAGATAAAATTAAACCTAACACTAACAAAATGAAAAATAGTAACAAACATTAAAGCAGAAACAAAATAGAGGATTTTATTTAATTTTCACTTTTATTTTATGTTACGTGTGTGGGCGTTTTCTCCACATGTATGTCAGTGAACCACATGTGTGGTTGGTGCCCACAGCCACCAGAAGAGGACACTGGATCCCCAGGAACTGAAGTTGCAGATGATTGTGAGTAATCATATGAGTGCTGGGAACTGAACCTGGGTCATCTGCAGCCAGTGCTCTTAACCATGGAGCCCCTAAACAGAGGATTTTTAAAGAAAAACAAAGTCAACTAAACTAGGAGTCAAACTTCAAAATTGCTTTTTTTAACTTGACAAAATTTTACTGGATTGGCTAAAGAAAGGAAAAAAATGCCATAATAAAAAAAAGAAGACTCACTGATAATAATCTTATAGAAATAAAGTGAACTATAAGAAAATGTAATGAGCAATTGTATGTCAGCCATTTGGATAACTCAGATGAAATTTCTGGAAATGCACAAAAAAAACCTACTGAATTATAAAGAAAGAGAAAATCTGAATCAGTGAGTTACTTCAATGGGTTAAGGCACTTGCCACCAAGCATAACTGGAGTCCAATACCCAGTTACCACATGGAAGAAAGAGAGAACCAACTCCTGCAAGTTGTTCTCTGAACTCTATACATGCACTGTGGCATTCATGCATACAACATGAGTGTACACACACACACATTAATTAATTCATTACAATAGTTTAAAGAGATAGAAAATCTGAAGAGAGCTAGTTGCCAGTAAATAGATTGAACCAGTAATTTAAAATCTCCAAACAAAAAAAGGTGAGGACTGATGGTCCTGATGAATTCTACCAGAAATGAAGTAAGCAAGTCCTTCTCAAACTAGTTTTAAAAACAAGAAGGGAGCCCTATTTAGTCTATCCTGTGGAACCAGCCCTACCTCAATACCTCAGCCATACAAAGGCACCACAAGAAAACAAAATGCATACCAATATTCCTTCTGAATATCAGTATAAAAAATCTCAAAAAATGCTAGTAAATGAGATGAATAATATATTGAAATGATTATGCAAAGGGAATATGATGAAATTATAATCTCAAAAAGAAGTAATAAAAATTTTTTAAAGGATTATGTAGCATAACCAAGTGGAGTTTGTTAGTAGAATGCAAGAATAGTTAAATATACAAAAACTAGTCGATGTGACCACATTAATAAAATGAAGGCGAGACACATGATTAACTCAACTGAAGAAGAAAGGGCACCCAACAAAACTCAATGCTTTTTCATGATAAAAAAAAATTTAACTCAGAAAATTTCAAATGAGGGAAATGAGAGCATACCCTTAACGGGAACCAGATAGGGATGCTCATATTACCATGTCTCTTTACTACAGTATTAGAGAACTAGCCATAGCAATCAGGCAGGAAAAAAATTACATCAGAGTGAGAAAGGAAGATGTGAAATCCTGCCATTCACAGAAAAGATGACATTATTATAACAGAAAACCACATCTTAAAGTGCATGAAAAAGATTAGAACTAATGAATTCAACAAGCGAGTAGGATACAAAACCAATGCTCAAACCCGTTTGTGTTCCTGCTCGACTGTACTAACAATGGAAGATCAGAAAAGGAATTCTGAGGTGTGGTCCTGGCCTCACCTCAGAATTGTTGGGGGTGGGTCAAAGAAAACACCAATGGAAACACATCCCGTGTTCATGAACTGAGAAAGTTCAATACTGTTGGACTTCTGGATGAGATGGAAAACAAGAGCTACTTCTGTGTGGCCCAGATAAAGAGAAGGGTCAGCATCAGAATGAACAGACTATTCCAAAGACACAAGAGGAAGAGTTTCAGAAATCCACAAAGGCAATAACAGACCCATCAACAAATGCCAGAAAAGATGGGTGGCACACCACAAAGAAACAAGCCAAGCCAAGCCAAGCCAAGCCAAGCCCTTGCCAGCAGCTTCCTACCCAAAAGCCAAGCAACAGAGTCTCCTCTGAAAGATAAGCCAGGCAGCACCAGTGAAGAGACCAGCAGTCCCCCGCCCCTGTCCCCTCACCCCCACACAGGACAAGCCACGGCCCTCACCAGCCTCAAATCCAGTCACTGGTTTTAGTGGAACCATGATTCCTTCAGCAGAGGGGTCAGCATGAGGGGGAGCCCATGGTGGCTCTATGACTCAGAGGGCAATGACAGGGGGACCTCAGTGAGAGGCCTGTATTGCAAAACAGCTGCCCTGGAAGCCAGAGAAATGGAAACAACCACCATTCAGGGAACCAGAGCTTCACCGGCCACAGCCACGGGGTGAGACACAGTCCTGGAAGGCAACTGTGGAGAGCAGGGGTCAGATGCTGAATAGTTAAGATACCAAAAATATCTGAGGCAAGATGCAGAAACAAGAATGCCCTCTCAAAATGCCAAAAAAAAAAAAAGATAGAAAACAGCACCCTGAGTTTCACATGGAATCCTGAGGAATGATCTTAAAGAAAATGAAAATGATGCTGGAGGCCTCAGACTTCCTGATCACAAAACTTCCCACAAAGCTGTGGTCATCACAACAGTACAGTACTTGTGTGAAGAAAGATACAGAGAGATGCCGGGCAGTGGTGGCGCACGCCTTTAATCCCAGCACTCGGGAGGCAGAGCCAGGCGGATCTCTGTGAGTTTGAGGCCAGCCTGGGCTACCAAGTGAGTTCCAGGAAAGGCGCAAAGCTACACAGAGAAACCCTGTCTCGAAAAACAAACAAACAAACAAACAAAAAAAAGATACAGAGCAACAGGTTAGGATGGGGGAACAACAGGTTAGGACCTTCACCTGGCAGGGACAAACGAAGTTTTAGCAAGGGTGCCACTGCCGCTTAGCCTGGAAAGACAGTCTTTTCAACAGAATATGGGGAAATTGCATATCCACTTTTTTAAAAAAAAAAAGTTAAAGTATATATATATATATATATATATATATATATATGAGCATATTAGATATACCCTCAAAATGAATCAAAGACTTAAATGTAAGGCCTAAAACCATACAATGGAAAGCTTCATGGTATTAGAGTTAGCAACAACTTCTCGAATATGAAAATCACAGGCACCCAGAGAAAAAAATAGATTATATTTTATCAAAATTTGGAAGACTTTAATTCATCAAAAGACACCACCAACAGAGTGAAAGAGCAACTCACGGAATAAGGGAAAACATATGTCTGCTGTAAACCTGAAACAAGACTGAGTTCTAGAGCACGTAGAGAACTCTACAACATGTCAACAAAAAACACAAACAGCTCTGTTAAAATGGGCAAAGATTTGGTGGATATTCTACAAAGACGTGTGTGAAGCTCTAAGTGAATGAATTCGTGCTCAACTTCGCTCATCACTAGGGAAATGCCCATAATGAGATACTGCTGCACACCAATTATTAGCACACCCTCTGCCAGCCACCGAGGGAAAGGGTTAAGTGTGCCTGAGGGCCTGGAGGAGTCAGAAGCTGGTCAGTGTGGTGGGACTGTGAACAGAGTTACAGCAGCGCCCTTAAGGCGACAGTTCCTCAAGGAAATAAAACTAAGGCCTGTGCACATCCCTCAGCCTACTTCTGCACACACACACACCCAAGAGAACCGGAAGCAGGAACATGAGCAGATACTACTAGCAAGGCAGCATTCACGATAACCAAGCATTGGTGGTAACCAAGGTGAGTGAGGGCAGACGAACGGACAAGGGAAGTGTAGGGTATACACAGCAGAGCACTAATCACTTTGAAAAAGGAAAGACTGGGGCAGTGATGCAGTGGACAAAGTACTTACCAGCAATTGTGAGGACCAGGGTTCAGATTCCCACGATCCACATAAATGCCGGTAAGCTTGGTACCCACCTGAAATCCTAGCACTCAGCAGACGGAGATGGAATCCACTGGACAAGCTGGCTAGCTGGAATAGCTGGAATTGACGAGCTCTGAGTTCAGAGAGAGACCTTGCCTCAGCAAACAAAGTAGAGAATGATCACCCTGACATCAAATTGAGACTTCCACATGCACTTACGTGCACACACATACAAGTGCAAAATTAATCATTAAAAAGGAGAAAACTGGATACACACTATGTCCTGGCTAGTTTTATGTCAACTTGACACAAGCTAGAGTTATCTGAAAGTGGGGAACCTCAATTGAGAAAATGGCCCCTTAAGCTCTGGCTGTAGGGCATTTCCTTAATTAATGATTGATGGGGGAGGGCCCAGCCCATTGTGGGTGGTGCCATTCCAGCCTGATTGCCCTGGGTTCTATAAGAAAGCAGGCTGAGCTGGGCAGTGGTGGCATATGCCTTTAATCCCAGTACCAGGCAGATCTCTGTGAGTTCGAGGCTAGCCTGGGCTACCAAGTGAATTCCAGGAAAGGCGCAAAGCTACACAGAGAAACCCTGTCTCAAAAAAACCAAAAAAAAAAAAAGAAAAAGAAAAGAAAGCAGGCTGAGCAATCCATGTGTAGCAAGCCAGTGAGCAGCACTCCTCCATGACCTCTGCATCAGCTCCTGCCTCCAGGCTCCTTGAGTTCCTGTCCTGACTTCCATCAATGATGGACTATGATCCAGACATATAAGCCAAATAAACCCTTTCTTCCCCCTTGCTTTTGGTCGTAGTATTTCGTGGCAGCAATGTGACCCTGACTAAGACACACTGCAACCCGAAAGAGAGGATGCAGGATGGCAGTGGCCTGGGACAGGAGAAGGGAGGGGGTGTCCAAGCTCTGACTGGGCTCCATTTGGGAAGAACAAAGCTCTGCAGATGCTGAGTGTGGCTCCCCAGTGAAACAAAAAGACAAGAGCCCACACATGGTGATGTTACCACACAGAACTGTCTCCATGAAAATGGTTGTGCTGGCAAGTTCTATTTTACATATCTCCGGCCAGAATTGAAAAAAAGAAAGAAAGAGGGAAAAAAAAAAACCTGAGCATGTTTGCATCCACTTTGGCATTTTAAAGAAAAATAAAATCATCATGACAAAAAAGAAATAACTAAAAATAGGAAGAAGAAAAGGTAACCTACAAAGGTTCAAAAGAATTCAGCTTTTGGGGGGGCTTTTTTTATTTTTTTATTAAGAAAATTTTTTCATTCATTTTACACACCAATCAAAGATTCCCCCTCTTGTCTCCTCCCACCCCTCCAGCCAAGAAAAGCTACTCCGCTGATGAAGGATGTACAGAGACATGTTGGTTTTAACTATTTTTAACGTATTGAAAAATAGCACAGAGGACACGGGGTAGATGTATGCTCTGTCTCCGGTCAGCAGACTGTGAGGTGAATCACAGAAGCACTGATGGCCTGTGAATGACCTACCACACCCTCTCCTGAGGATGCTCTGCCCAAAGAAGGCTCTACTGGGGGAGTCAGGGCAGGTGTGCTACAGCCAGGTGTCATGGGAACAGCACAGAAGAAACACAGTGAGCATGTGACTCACTGTGAGACTGACTTGAAGGATGACTCTTGAAGTATGTTTACTCTCTCTTGGTCTAGGCACACACACACCCTGCACCCCTTCCCTTCTGGTTCTCAGAGGATAGCTTCTTGTTTTTCTACATAGCAGACACCACCAGATACCTATCTATTACCCTACTCATCCCCTCCCCTACTAATAAAAAGTCCAATTTTCAAGAGAGTTGTATCATGCCCAACTAAAAAATAATTACATGTTCTCATCTCACTTGAGGCCTGATGTGAGCACACCCAAGAATCCAGCCTTAAGATGAAAACTCAAGCTTGCTAGAGATCACAATGTTACTTTCCTTATCCAGCCAGAGCTCTCACCATCTTTGTCGATGTTTTATTTTATTTGAGTCCCATCTGAAACTTGGATGAGAAACAGAAGGAGGGGCAGCTGTATTGAAACAGGGAGAATGCTAGAAAAATAAAAATAAAAAGTAAAGCATGTGACAGCTCCTGACACAATAGTATTCCTCTGATTTGTTTTGTCATTCATTCAACAAACACGCTCCATGTGCCCACAGCTGGACTCAGGACTGAAGAGTCAATGTGAAGCAAGAGCGATCCAGTCTTAGCTCCCTAACAAGCTCTCGGGCTATAAAATAGAGCAGATACCCACCCCTTACACAAATGGCGGCTTAATTCAACCAAGACTCGCCCTGGGAAAGCACTGTGCAGGCTGCAACCCAGACAGTGAAACTCCACCTGGAAGCTGAACTTCAGCTGAAGCTAGAACTGGGAGCGAAGTAAGGCTTGGCCAGGCGGAAAGGGCAAGTCAGGGGAGGCAGTATGTGCAAAGGCCCTGGGGCTGGGAAGCAGCCAACAATCCTAGGTCCCCTGAGCTAACAGGGGAGGCCCAGGCTGGGAGGTACTTAAGGCAGTATCTTCCATATATGAAATTTTAAAATTCTACATTTCATTTATTACAAATGGGAAGAAAAAAATCTCTATAAAGCAGCTGAGACTGAACTTTTTTCTTGCCCCTTCTTCCCTATTCTCATATGATTCTGACTTCAAACAATCATTTCCTACACTGCCTCAGGCGCCTAACCTGAAGCGTCCCCGAAACTCAGCCAATTACAGCAGTCACTTATTAATTCTCCACTGACAGCTTTCCCTAAGAAATGGGCCTGAGTGCCTGAGAGACCCAGTATGAAGTGGCGTTGTTACAGCACATCCCCCAGGCCCTGCCAAGTGGAGTGGAGCGCTGCAGAGCAGGGTCCATGGATGAGCTCTCGCTGCCCCCATGTGGTCCAACTGCAATAGCCTTTCTCCTTAAAGGGTGGGGGCAGAAGAACCCTGCCAGTCACTCTCTGGAGCGGCTGTCACAGTGGGCTCCATCCCTCTCTCTGTTGATGCTGTTTGAATACTGTCAACAGTGCCAGCCGATCCCCCGCCCTGCCTGGCTGCCTCTGCGACCTCTATTATTTATGACAGAGTGTGAAATTGATTGCGGTTGAAAGATCCACACTGGAGTCAAATGAACTCTTCAATTATTGCCACCCGAATAAACCTCCCTTTCCAGAGGCTCCCCAGGGAGTGGGCATCTCACCCCAGGTTCAAGGTAATAGATATTTCTAGATGGAAAGTGCAGGTGGCTCCATTGTAATGATTGTCAAGTTATAAGATTCTCCAGGTTAAGTGACACCCCCCCCCAACCTTTAACAATTCTGAAGGAAGTGTGTACCAGCCTCCTTTCCCATTGTGCCCACACAGCCATCCCCCGGCTGCCTCATACATGACAGATATTTCCATTCTGCAGGCTCTGGTCATTTCCAATCCTTTTTCACAGAAAATATGCAGTAAGTGTTAATGGGGTTACAGAAAGATTAATAGAGCTCTCAGGGTATCCAGGCCTGGCTGGTATTTCTCTAGAAAGCCCTATCCACTCAAGAAAATTTAATGGTGAGACTTAACCCATTAAGACAACAAGCGGACAGCTCCCACCTATCTCGGGCTTCCTGGCTTTTCCATCTGGTGACACCAAGGTTCCAGTAGGAAGAGAGAGGCAGAGTGCAGCTGCTGAAGGCTGGCTGCATGCTGGGGGGGGGAGGGGGAGGGCTGTGTGGAGACACATTCACAAACACTGCATGTCAGCCTGGGCATGGTGCCAAAACACTTAGAAGGCTGAAGCAGGGGGATGGTGGGTTTGAGGCCAACCTAGACTATATAATGAGACTATTGTCTGGAAGGAAGAGGAGGAGAGAGGAGGAAAGAAAAAGAGGAGAAAGGAGAGGAGGAGAGGGAATGGGGGAAGGGAAGGGAGAAGAGGGAGGGGAAGGAAAAGAAGGGAGAGGGGAAGGAGGGAGAAGGGAAGAAGGGGGAGGGGAAGAAGGGGGAGGGGAAGAAGGGGGAGGGGAGAGAGGGGGAGGGGAAGAAGGGGGAGGGGAGAGAGGGGGAGGGGAAGGAGGGACGAAGAAATAAGGAAACTTCAGGCCACATTTAACCCACAGCTTCATTCTGCTTAGTACCCCGTGGTTTGGGGAATAAACTTTACCTGGTTTTTCTTGAAATACCTGAAAAACATACAGGATTATACCTGCATTTCTGGTTCAGTGAGATGCTCAGAGGTGCTGCCCCCTTTAGGTGGCAAAAGTTAAGTGCACTCTTAGACATGTTCCTGGCTGCTAGCCCAGCTGGTTCCTCTCACTGTCCCTTCCTGGGAACATTTCAGTGTGTTTGCCCTAGCACTTCCAGGTCACTTCTGCGGGACCTGACTAGGAGTCACGTGATCTGAGAATGAAGGCCTGAGCCTGCATGTTGATCCTCATCCATAAGTTCAGAGGGGTAGTTCCCATACCCGTGTCCAGAAGTCTCAGCACCCGCTTGCTGAGTCCCAGCACTGTGTGTGGTGCCTGGTACCCACGCAGGAGATGGAAAGCTGCTGGCTGTCTCCTGCAGTTCTTCGTGTCTCCTGCCTGGAGGGTTCACTCACATCTCCTGTTTGTCATTGGTAGTGTCAATGGCCACATTCCAGGGCAGGTAATGCTGATGCAGACCGTCTGACCTGCCATCATCAGTTTCTGGAGCAACAGCTTGAGGAGATCAGGTCAGTTCAAACCCACCAAGAAGTCATACACCACACACACCACAGAGACACACATACATCACACACACACACACACACACACACCATACACACATATGCTACACACACACATCATACACACATATGACACACACACACACACTCAATACACACCACACAGACACACATATCACACACACACACACATACTGCATGCACACACCACAC
This sequence comes from Peromyscus nudipes, assembly GCA_902168325.1. Taxonomy (NCBI): domain Eukaryota; kingdom Metazoa; phylum Chordata; class Mammalia; order Rodentia; family Cricetidae; genus Peromyscus; species Peromyscus nudipes. The sequence continues at coordinate 29,328 of CABHPH010144934.1, forward strand.
ACGCATATACTCAACACACACATACATATACCACACATACCGCAGACATAGGCATACAACACTCACACAATGTACTGCAAGTACACACCACACTCACACTCTGATCTCTACCCACCTCTATAATAGGCAAGCCTGACTGACGGGACACACATCTTGATCTTCCTCACGGTCTGAATTCTGAACGCCCTTCACAGCCTTCTGAGGAAACGCTGGAACTAACACTTGCAACTGTGTGCCCCGAGTACACAGGGGAAGGAGACTCCAGGTGTGCACAGCTGGGGAAGCTGGCAGGGACGGCAGGTCAGTCCTCAGGGCAGCTGTCTTCCTTTTAGAAAGCTAGAACAGGGGCTTGGAGGTGTCTCAGCAGTGAAGAGCACCAGGTCTTCAGGAGGGGACTCAGGTTTCATCCTCAGCCACCACACACTGGCTCAGGAGATCCAGTGCCCTTCACTGACTTCCATGGATGCCCAGCATACACATGGTGGGCACACACACATGCAGCCACATGCTCATACACAAATAAATCCCAAAAGGAAGCAAGCTGGACCACCAGAGTTCAAAGTGTATATGCTATATGCTTCATGGGGTTGAATTTAACTCTCACTTACGGCATTTGCTGTGTGGCCTCAGGCAAGTGGCTTACCCTCTCAGACCATGATTTCCTCCCTGAGGGTTTCTTGAGAGCCCTATAGAAGTTTTGCTGGGGCTGTGTGATTCCTATCTTTGGGAAGCACATGTGGTGTGGTCTGACACACCCAAAAGACTCTGAGATGGAGTGTGGAGTTCTACCACATCTCCTTCCCTCTCTGCCAATGGACAATAGCCAGACACTGATAGGGTCATCAATCAGCTCAGGTACCTGAGTGAGGGTGTCACATCAGACCCATCCCTACCTGGACCCAGGATGGAGACATCATGGCAGAAAGCAGTGAACCCTTGTCACTTATAAGGAAGTGTATATTGATTCGATCTAACAGATATGAGATGGCTTGAGAAACAGGAGATGGCCCAGCCCAAAATACAACCACCATCTAGGTAGAAATCCCCCACATGAATAACAACATCCCAGTGACTTCCAAGGAGCTGACTCAGCAACCAAGAATCACCTTGCATACACACAATCACTCAGGCCACCCATGCACCTTAGGGAACCAGCTGGGGGAGAGGGCAACAGTATTAAATGAATGTCTCAGGAGCTGAACTGACTCCTGAAAGGCCCATGGAAAGGATGTGTGGCCCATCTGGAAAATTCATTGTTCTGTAGCCGACCTATACGGCCCTATTTATCCTCCAGTCAGGAGTCGCCCTGTGGGCAGCTGTGTAAACTCCAAGGGAAATGGGATATCGATTTGCAATCTCTTAGACACACACACACACACACACACACACACACACACACACACACGCACGTACACACAGGGAACCACTTTCAAAACAGTGGCTTCTGACATCTTTGCCACCGATTCCTTCTTACTCATCTTTTCCTTTGGCTTTATGTTTGGAAAATGACTCTGTCACTGGTACATATTAAGTAATAGTTGCTTCCTTGCAGCAAGGCAAGGCTCCCTTTCTTTCAATGTCATTCC
>CABHPH010144936.1:9492-22243 GCA_902168325.1 Peromyscus nudipes
GAAAGGAAAGGAAAGGAAAGAAAAAAGAAAAGAAAAGAAAAGAAAAGAAAAGAAAAGAAAAGAAAAGAAAGAAAGAAAAAAGAAAAAGCCGCTGCTATAGAAAAGTAAAACCTGAGGGTGGAAGCATGGTCCTGAATTATCAGTACTTGGAAGGAGAAAGCAAGAGGATCAGAAGTTCAATATCAGCCTCTGCTGTACTAGTTGAAGGGCAGTCTAGGGTGTATGAGACCCTCTCACAGTAAACAGAGAGATGAAGAAAGAAAACTCATGATCATATCAACTGATACAGGAGAATCCTTTAACTAAACCAACATCATTATTCAAATTTTCACCAAGTTAGAATAGAAAGAACTTTCTTAACGCTATTTTTAAAAATTATAAAGCCCTCATTAAAAAAAAATGAGGGGGCTTTTTGGAGCCCACTACCTATGATGGGACACCTCATGCAGCCTTGAGGCAGGGGGAAGGGCTTGGACTTGTCTCTACTGGACATGCCGCCCCAGGGGGGGCTTGCCTTTTTTGTTGGGGAAAGTAGGGGGGTGGGTTGCGGGGGAGGCTGGCGGGGGCAGGAGGAGGGAAGAGGAGGATCTTTGATTGGTGTGTAAAATGAATGAAAAAATTTCTTAATAAAAAAATAAAATTATCCCTCAGTAGTAATACACACACACAAACACACACACACACACACACACACACACACACACACACACACACACAGCCTTTGCCTGGCATCATATTTAATGTTGAGAAATAGGTTGTGTCCCTTCTACGATCATGGAAGCAGCATGCTTCTGAAAGGCCTGGATGGTGAAGTGAGACAGGAGAAAAGCAGGGATACGGGCAGGCTGTAGCTTTGTTCCTGATTGACAGGACTGTTTATTTAGCACACCCGCAAGGAATTTCTAAACCCAGCGAGCAAGTATGGTGACAGCACAGAATATAAGACCAAGACACAAAACCAGATGCTTCTGACACACTAACAATAAGAAGGTAGAAATGGAATTAAAAATTGTAAAAAAAAAAAATCAAAATAATAAAATAGAACTTCAAAATGTTTAGGATGAATTCTTTTATAGAAAACACTGGTACATAAGTTGCATTAATGTTGGTATTTATACCAGCCTAGGTTACCTAGTGAGAATGTGTCTTGAAACAGCAAATAAATAAATGCATACTGCTATAAAAAATCAGTATATATAAAACTGAGAAGAAATCCAAGCTGATTTAACAGGATGATGGGTGTTCTCTGTCTTTGGTTTAAAGACTCATTATTAAGAAGTCAAAGCAAATTGCACAGTAATTAGGTGTTTGGTTATTCAATACTGACTAGCTGGCAAGAAAAATATTTTTTATGAGGAGACTTGTGACTTTTATTTAGTCTAAATTCTAAATGTCTGTAAATGAAAGGATACTTCTTAAAACCTTGGTAAGCGACAAATGGGGCTAAGAGTGCCGAAACACCTACAAACGGCAAATTATTGACAAGATTGCATACAGAATTTATAAAAATCAAGTTTAAAAAAAGAAAGTATCATAAAAGAAAATTTGTCACAGTGGAAATATGAATGGCCAAGAGACAGTGTAGAAATAAATGCTCAGGAAAATAGCTAATTAAAAATGTAATGAAGTCTATTCATACCCACAAAAGCAATAAAAATAAAAAAATCTAACAATATTGAGATAAATATAGTGATTAAAAAACCTCTTCCATCGATCAACCAGGAGTGTTGGCAAAGAACATGAGATAAGTAAATTCACTGCCTTTAAATTTTTAAAATGGTTTTGTAAATTGGTGATGATTCACAGAATTAATAAATTTTTTAACAAAATATGCATGACATTTTTCATAAATTCTGCTTCACAATACTAAGCATGAATATTTTCTGTATGTATCAAACAGCAGAGCAAAGAAATAAGTAAAAACATCAACCTTTTACTTTAAAAGCAGTAGATCTGAGTTTTTGAGTGAACATAGCCAAAGTAGCCTACATTATAATAGAAACTATCTTTCTAACACATTTAAGCTGTCTACTAACTTGACAAATGTAAGAGACTAAAAAATATGCCACATGTTTTTATATTTTATATTTTTAATTGGTAATATTTCTGCCTAAAGTGAAATGTCCCTTTTGGATTTCCCTAAATTGTTGTTTCATATCAACCAATTCAGGTAAAATAAAACAAAGAAATTCTTTCTTTTTCTCAACATTTGGAAAAAAAATTAGTCTATGGTGTTAGGATAGTTTTTAACCTTATGACTAATTACTAGCTTCATTGGAAGTTGCACTTTTTATAAATTGCACTTTATTAACCTCCTTTTTTTTCTAAGAAAACTTTATATGTGAATTTGCAGTTGGAAAATAGTACAGCTCACACCTTTCTTAACGATAATCACAGCTTCATATGCCCTTGTAAGAAATAGTGCAGAGAATAGAGAGGACTCCTGTGGAAGCTTTACTTTGCCCACACACATATAGGATCATCTAGAAAACCATTGTGTGGAATCTCAACCAGAATATTAACATTTATTTTGAGAAAAAAACCCATCCCTATCACCTCAGGGATCCTTTGTTTTTAACATTTTAAGGCACACCCACTTTCTTCCCATTCATACCCTTTAACCCATGACAAATATTAGTCTCTTCCCATTTTCTATAATTATATCATTTCTAGAAAGTTTCATAAGCAAGTATAAAATGTAAAGCCTTTAGCGATTTCTAGCATAATTCTGCAAAGATTAATGCAGTTTCCCATATGAATCAATAGTGTGTTCCTTTTAATTGCTAAATAGTATGTTATGTTATAGATACGCAACACTTTGTTTAACCTTTCACTCATTGAAGAATGTGTAAAGTGATACTAGTTTTGAGCCACAATGGACAAAGGTATTGTATATATTCATATACAGATTTTAAAATGAAATGTTTTCAGTTCTCTGCTATAAATGCAACAAAAGTGTAAGTGCTAGGTCATACAGGAGTTGTACTTTTAGTTTTTAATGAACCATGAAAAGATTTTTTTCTCAAGGTGGCTTTGCAATTTTGCATTGCCTTCACCAATGTATATTAGCCCAATCCCTCATCTGCATTTGGTGTTGCACTGGTTCCTAGCATGATGGGTACATAATGATATCACTATTTTATTCTTTTTTCTAATACGAGCAAAGTTCAACATCCTTTCCTGTATTTATCTACCAAATGAATATACTCTTTCTTGAAGTATTTAATTAGGTCATCAAGCCTGATGCCAATTTGAATTTTTCATTTTCAAATTTTAGAACCCCCACACATACATCGTTTTTTGGTACATCTTCTAGAGCAGCCACCACGGGCCTTGAATTCTTGATCCTCCTGCTGCTGTGTCTTATTGTCTGTGATTACAGGTGTGCTCCATGATGCCAGTCTCCCGAGAATCCTTTATACGGTTTAGATGCTAGTCCTCAGGTCTGTGGGGTGTATTTTCTCAGTCTAAAAACTGTCTTTTCATACGTTTAATAGGGTTTTCCATAAAGTCAAGTCTTTATTTTGCTAAAATCCAATTTATCATCTTCCCTGTATGAATCATATTTTTACTGTCCATTCAAAGAATTCTAAGAACCTAAAATTTTTCTCTAAAAGTTTGTAGCTGTGTGTCTTGTATTTGCATCAGTGTCTCATTATGACTCATTTTTATTTAAGAAATGAGACTTACATTGAACTCCCTTCTGTTGCCAGCAAATCTCTAGTATCCCAGGACTATTTGTTAAAATGGATTATCTTTTTTTTTTTTTTTGCACTGAGTAGCTTCTTAGAGTTGCCAAAAAGAAATGGGACACGTTTATATATACTTTTCAGTTCTCCATTATGTTTCTTCTGACTATATCTTTTCCAAGATCCTTTCTTCCAATCACTTATTTTTGTCGCTGTCTCCCCCTGTCTATGTTGTGTCCATACAGTGAAGATTTTCCAGGTCTAGCCTGCTCATATGGAACGGGTATCTACCTTCCTCTTTTCTTTTGACCCTCTTGTTCCTTCACGCATGGAAAACATGCTCACAGCTGCTCATGAACTTCAGGTTGTATCTGCTCTAAGCCCTCTGTGGGCCTGTTCTCACCTGTGAGCCTTCTTGTATTTGGTACCCATTCAGGCTTTCATCACCCACTTTGAAAGCATCTTGGTTCTGAATCAAGCCCATAAAGTTTCACTGAAACAGGGAGGTTTTGTGTTATGTTGTGAGATTTGGAGTCAGGTTTAAGTGTTCTGGTTACAGCTACCCTATTCATAGTCTTCTCAGAAATATCAAAAGTGAAATCACAGAGCATGCTACTCTTGGAAATTCATTTCTTACACCCAGTTTAAGAATAGAGACATGCATACAATCTGCTGAACACATCAATCATTTGTTCATTTTAAATATCCAATGGCACTCATTCTGTGAATGAAACTCTTTTGTTTGTATTTTAATCCACTGAAAGAGATATGTATTGTCTTTATTTGGGGGGCAGTTATGAATGGAGCTGCTATAAGCAATCTACCGGAGTTTCTGTAGACATCAATTTCAATCCATTTGGTTAAATAGCAAGAAATGAGGTAGCTAAGTCAAATGTAGAGCATGGATTAAATTTCATAGAAAACTATCAACTGTTTCTAGATTGGATACAGTATTTTTCTATGAGAATTCTAGTTTCTATACACTATTTCTTGTGGCTATTTATTCTTAAGTTTTTTGAGACGAGACCTTATATAGATTATATAGCCTTGGTTCTCCTGGAACTGGTTCTGTAGACTAGGTTGTGGAAGAATCCTTGTTGAAACTTTATCTTCTTCTCAACTAAATTGTCTATGCAGCTTCATCAAGATCAGCTATGCGTTTTTGTGTACAATGGACTTATCCTGTTGAGGAATGTGGTGTCTCTTCTCAGATTCCCTTCCCTTTTTACCTTTGTATTGACTGGTGCTGGTCCCTTTCCATTTATCTTTCTCTTATTCACTTATTTCTAGGAATTTTAGCAACAAGTCATTTCCTTCCTGGTTTCTGTTGTCTTTCCAGTTTTCTCAAAAGAAGGATGCACCATCCCTGAAGCTAGTGACGCTCCACTACACAGGAGCAGAGATGTATGTGCTTTTTCAGACAGAGCCCCCGAGATGCCCAGTTATCCTGTAGCACTATCTTCTAGACAGTGCAACTGGAAAGAGAAGATAAGCTATGTTTCTCCAACTCTCCTCTTTAGCCTTTCTCCCCTATACAAATCCTTCCCTGAAGTGCTCTCACATAAATGGGGTCTTTTGACCCTAACAAATGTGTGGATATGGAAGCAGAGCAGCCACACTCTGAGACTTCATACTACACTTAGGGTACACTTCCATTTTTTAAAAATGTCATCAGCCATGAGAGACTGCAATTCTGGGAAACTGATTGGAAAATTCCAAAATCATCCATTTGTTTTATATTACAGTCTATTTTGGGTGACTTGATGAAGTCTTGTACCATTCTTACTTATCCCACCTAGGACTTGAATCACCTCTCTGTCCAGTGTATCCATGCTTTGTACCTGTCCATCATTATTATTATTCACTTAGTTGTTATTTCCATTCTCAGATCCACTGTGGATATACTCCAGTTTTTCATGCTTCAATAACCTTTATTTATTCCATATAGGTCTCAAACACTCACACAAAAATTCTGTGCCACCAATTCAGATATGACACAGAGACACCATAAAGAGTTTCAAATGAGTAAAGAGATGAAAGTTCCTAAATAAGGAAGAAAAAATATGCAAGCTGAAGTTGCTATGATCTGCAGTAAGAATGAGTTTTCTAACTGTGAAATTGTAAAGAAGGAAAGAAATTCATGCTGGTGTTACTCTTGCACCTCAGAGTGAAAACTTGCAGTCACAGAAAAACCACAGATGCATAGTTAATATAGAAAAGACATCAACTCATGTGGTGTATATGTGTGCATTTGTATGTGTGTGTGTATGTGTGTGTGTGTGTGCATTCAAATGTGGTGTACATGGCACACATGCACGCACATGCATGAATGAATGAGTGAATGAGTGTAGGAAAAAATAATTGTTCGAATGGAGTATGGAATTGCATGAGATTTTGGATGCAGAGCTACCCCTTGGAATAAGAGGGGGCTCCAGTAAAGGTCATTATAAAAGTTAAGTCAGAGCTCTGCTTGCATTAAAAATGGCATAGGAGGAAGGAGGAAAAATGATTGATTACTCATCATCTTCATCTAGCTATGAAGTAAGAGTAGGTTTGGTTGTAAACTTGAATTTGGGCTGATTAAGACCTTAATGGGAAATATTCGACAGAAAGCTAAAAATGTGGGTGAGACAACGTAGAGGAAACATTGAGACCGAGTGACATATCTGAGAAAGAGAAGCAAAGGGCTAAGGACTGAAATTTGAAATTCATAAGCAACACTCGAGTGTGTGACTAAAGAGCAGGAGGGAAGTATGTCAAGGTAAATAGGAAAGAACTAATTGAAAGAAGCCAAGAGTTTCCTTTACTCCAAGTACTAAATTCATCTAATGTAGCCAAGGTTATGTTAATTGTTACACTTTGTTTGCAGTTGCTCTGGTATTTTCTCTGCTCGCAGCACCTATTGGCCTTGTGCTGCTTTATCTTTTGAGTAAAGAAGAGAATTTTGTCTATTCTCTGGGGTCTGAGAAAGTCAAACAATGAAGTTTTACATCAGAAAATTTAGCATAAAAATAAAAGATACACGAAAGAATTTGTGAATTATTAAAATCTATATGGACTTTGCTAAGTACTTTTATATCATTTTTTCTTCTACTAGAATTGAGGTGGTATAGAAAGGTCACAATTTGTTAACATACCCAAAGATTTTTTAACAGCACTACAGATTTCATAACATATTTAGCATATGCAAAATATTCCTTCATGGATGTATCTATATTTACTTAGTCACTCACAGATTTTTAATATATGGATTACCAGCTGAATTTTTTAAGTAAAAAAAAAATTGTCATAGAAAATTGTATCTTCCAGTTTTTAAGAGAATCCATTTTTACTCACTCCCATATGAAACTGATTTACTATTAACCTCAACGTCATTTGCACACATAAACTCTGCCTGCAAAGTTCCCACCATGTACAAAAAGGGCCCGATAACTCTGTTTCTGGGTAATGAACATAAATCTGTGGTTAATCCTTCTCCTTTGGTGCATTAGTCCCAAATCTCTCTTCTAATAACTCTGTTTTTCTTTTTTTCCCCCTTTTGAATCCTCCCAATTACTTTCAGTCATTTTTTTTACTATAAAGTTCACTGGGTTTGGTTATTTACTGGTAGCTCATGTAGCCAGGAGAGAAGAACAAGCGTCATTATGAGATTCAGTTATTCAGATCAAAGAGCTGTCTGCTGTAAGGTGTTACACCAAGGCTTTTCTGTTGCTTTCCATTAGGACTTACTTCTAATAAAAGGTGCACTCAGGAACAGGGATACACAGAATACAAAGCAGACAGCCATAATTATGCGATAAAATTTTATTTTCTAATAATTATAACATCCCTTTAAACTAAAGAAAATAAAGAAAGGTGATTGTTTTTCCTCCAAATAATGTAGTTTACAAAGGAAGCTGTGTACATTCTCGACAAACATCTCTCTCTTTGCTTCTTGTCCTCTGCTTTACCAGACATCAACATTTGCCTCCTTTGTCATGCAGCCTCTAATTTCTGGTACTGCTCTTCTGTTGGGCCCTGCTGTGAACCAGAGGGCATGAGACATGGGGATGTTCTACTACAACGGCCTTGTGTTACAAGTGAGTCACTCAATCTTACAGGTTTGAAAGGAACCTGATTGACACAGTGCAGCCAACTAGTCAGTAGTTAATCTGATGCAGATATGTTTTCTAAAATACTGGGCTACAGCTCCAAGACTGATAATTACATTAGCTAAAATTCTGGAAGAAATGAGAATAAATCATTCAATGGGAAAAAAAGTGGTATAATTTTAGGATTTAACTTTAAAGTTGTTTTGAAATCACAGAACAAAGGCATAGTGAAGAAAGGACAAAAGCAAGAGCAGAAGCCAGACTCCTAATCCCTCCACTGTGATCTAGCCAGAGTGACGTCATCAGTGAGGGATGGAGGCAGGGTATCAAGTCCTGTTTTACCAGATGACCTCTGCTAACATCTTTTCCATTGTTCTGAACATTTTTATCTTTTTATTTTTATTTTTTTAAAACATGATCTCACTCTTATCCTTGATGGACTTAGAGCTCATTATGTACACTGGGCTGCCATTGAACTCATGGCAATCATCCTGCCTCAGTCTCCTGAGTCCTGAGATTGCATGTGTGCGCTACTATACCAGACTCCATTCTGAAAATTTGCATGACTTTTTTTTTTCATAAATCTCTTTGCCCTGTGTATCTACATGGACTACGTGTTGATATATTTTTGTAAAGCTATGGAAAATGTCACACATGTACCTCAGGTCAATACCTTCAGTCAATTCCACAAGCAATAGGATACCTGACATGGTTCTTCCCTGTGACTTCAACCTCTCACTCTGTCGATTTCATGGCTCAGACCCTCCAGTCATAATCCCTTCCTTCTGTTCCAATAATTCAAAACCAGCTTTGGCTTTTCAATTTGCCCCACTGTCTGCCTGTCAAGCTTAACTTCTGCCCCCAGATCAGGCAATGGTAACCTGTAAACCAAACTTGATCCTTCACCCCTGCCTGGTTTTGTACATTAGGTTTTATGGTACATCAGTCACTCCCTGAAAATTCCTTTGTATACTGTCTCTTTCACCCTACAGTTTCAGGGCTGAATGGTGCAGACTGAGAACACCCAGAATGATACATTTTAAATATTTACTATCTGGAGTTCCACAGGGGAGATAAGTTGTTATACCCAAAAAAGTTCCCATAGATCAGAGCCTGGCTGCTTCCACCTTGTTACTCATAAGACAATTTAATCACAATTGTATAGTTAGTTGTACAATGAAAGGAGAGCCTTTCTCTCATCACACAATGTAAAGTAGTTCCTTTTGCACTGAACACTGTATCGCCCTACCTTGTTGTCCCTTACTGTTTGATGTGTTTATCTGACTCTTGGCTGCTTTGAGGTTCATAACATTCAGCATAACATTTTGGACTTAGTGACAAAACAATCCCTTGAGAAATACTTTTTGTAAATGATTCCAGTGGTTGAATGTATGGATTTCGTGACTCCAAAACTCAAGATTTTCCCATTACATTATGATTTTTTTCTATTAACTACGGCAAAGAACAACCAACATCAAAACAGAACAGCAACAAGAATGAGTCTTGCTCAGTTCTGCAAATCTCTCCTTTATACACAGTGGAGACAGGTTACAAATCACGATTTTAAAAAAAGCCAAGGGACCTCATGAAATGCAGAGGACACATTTGTAGAGTTCATGTCAACTTAATTGTCAGTACCATACCACAGATATGTCCATGACACCCAGGCAGAAGCATCTGGAAACTCTCAGGGGAAGAAAAGTTTGTCTGGGTGAGCCCTAGAACACACTTCAAAGGATGCAGTTTTTCTTTGGATTATCAATTGTGCTTTTTCTCTCGAAAGAAATCCCTCTTTTTGCTGTTATAATCACTGTTTTCATGCTGTCTAGTTTTGTTGTATCTAAGATACTTGGTTTAAAGTTATTATTGTATTATAGTTGGTGTCCTGGACTGGAGAGGTGGCTCATTGGTTAAGAAAACACATTAAACCTCTGCTCTCCCAGAGGACCTAGGTTCAATTCCCAGAACCCACATGGCAGCTCATAATGGTCTGCAATTTCAGTTCTAGGGGACTCAATCCTTTTTTGACTTCCTTGGACACCAGTTAAGCACAAGTTGCACATACATACATGAAGGCCAAACAATCAACACATAAACTAAATTATTTTTAAAAGAGAGAGAGTTGGTGTCCTCCCAAATTTCACAGATTGGAACATTACACCCAATCTGATAATATTAAGAAGTAGGCTCTGTGAAAGATGACTAAGTAATGAGGAATCCAGTTTCATGAGTGAAACTTTTATAAAAATATTTTAATAAACCCTGTTGCTCCCTCTGCCACACAAGGACACAGAATCATCTCGGACACCCTATCTGCTAGTGCCTTCATCTTGAACTTCTAAGTTTCCAGACTGTGAGCAATGAATTTCCCAAGCTCAGGCATTTTATTATCGCATCTTAAATGGACTAAGGCAAGAACTTACAGACAAAATAATTGTCCATGATCTTGATGAAGCAGAGTAGAAAGACAGGGAATTTGCAGGGACATGGAGAAAGGAGCCTCTAACTATTAAGTCTCCTTGAAGCCTCTTACCAACCAAAATAAAAAAATTCCAGCACAATCAACAACATTTGTTATGAAGGTTGTCAACACAAAACAATATTCCTTTCTATATATGAATATTATATATATATGAATATTATAGCTAGATGATAGAGATAGAAATAGAGAGATAGATCAGATAGATAGATGAGAGACAGAGATCATTGTGGAATATTTATTTATACTGTGAAGATGTATCTCTGCCTAGGTACCTTCTGATTGGTTTAATAAAGAGCTAACTGGCCCAATAGCTAGGCAGGAGAGAATAGGAGAGACTTCCAGATAAAGAGAGGAATCTGAGATGAAGAAACGCAGGGACGCCGTGAGAGGCAGAACAAGTCAGACATATGGTATAGAAGAGAGGTAACTGAGCCACATGACAGAATATAGGTAAATAGAAACAGATTAATTAAAATTTTAAGAGCTAGTTGTGGAAAAGCCTAAGCTAAGGCCAAGCTTTCATAATTAATAATCTCTCTGTGTCATTATGTGTGAGCTGGCAGTCCAAACGAAAGTCCAACTATAAGAAATATTTCATTTTAAAATTGCAATGAACATTTCGTAAGACCTGAATGCATATGCATTGGGTAGGAACTCATTCCTTCCCCAAAACATTGCCTAAGCATTTCAAACTACCTAAACATGAGCTGAGCAAAGATAACAACAATAGACAAGTCAAAGTTGACAGGAAAAAGCCCGCAAAGCCTCAACCCTGTACAAAGAATTGCAAGCAACTAAGAAATGCTGAGAGTGGGAGAAAAAGTCCTCAGAGATGACCAGCTGGCCGTCCAGTGCTACCCTGAGGATGTGCATGCAAGAGGCATTATTCAGACTGAGTGGGTTGTGTTTGGGAATACATGCATATATGCATGTAGAAACAATTCAAAGAAAGGCTCTGAATTTGAAAGAGAGCAAGGGGACATATAGGGAGGTCTAGAGAGAAGAAAGTGGGAGCAAAGATGGTATATTATAATCTCAAAAATAAAAAAAAACAAGAAAAAGCCATGAACTTTACTTATAATAAGAATATCCTACCTGCTTGTGTCCTTGTGAGCCAGATTATATCTTATCCATTATAATCTTGTCTGATGCCCCACAAGAACCACCTGGTGAGCCCATCTAGATTTCCTAGCAGTTCTTTGAATATTAGTACCTTCAAATCCCACCAAAATCCTATATATGACTGGTATGGGGGGGGAAGTCCATAAGGTATGACCCTCATTTAGAGAAGTCCATACCCATGCTTGCGTGTGTCTTATCTTTCTCCTCGAAGGCCTTCCATTCTTTTAATCCTTGTGCTTAAGCCTATATTCAAGTATTATTGTGTGTGTGTGTGTGTGTGTGTGTGTGTGTGTGTGTGTGTGTGGTGTGTGTGCGTGCTCAGTTGTGCATGTCAATGCATTCGGAGGCCAGAGGACATAGGGTGTCCTGCTCTATCATTCTATACCTTGTTCCTTTGATCCTGGGTTTCTTGCTGAGCCTGGAGCCTAGACTGGCAGCCAGGAAGCCCCAGTGATCCTCTTGTCTCTACAGACTTCCCTCCCATCTGTAGACCTTAGATACATGTGCAGCCATGCCAGCTTTTTACATGAGTGATGAGAGGTCTGACCTCAGGTCCTCATGCTTGCACAGCAAAGTCTCCTATCCAGTGAGCCATTTCCATGGCCCATACAATACCTTCATTAAACCCCACCTCTGCTGCTGACTGCCACTATACTAGTTACTCTTCTATTGCTGTGATAAAACACCATGGCCAAAGCAACTTATAGAAGAAAAAGGTTGTGTGGTCTTACAGTTTCCAGAGGAATAAGTCCTTGGTGGCAGAGGAGGAACCTGGAAGCTCACATCTTGAACAGAAAGCACAAGCAGGGAGAGTAAACTGGGAGTGACCCACGTGTTTGAAACCTCAAAGCTGGTCACCGGTGGCATACTCCACCAGCAAGGCCACACCTCCTAAACCTATGCAAACAGTGCCACCAACTAGGGACCAAGTATTCAAACATCTGACCCTATCAGGAACATTCTCATCCAAACCACCAAGCTTTATGAAGTCTTTTCTGTGTTGAAGCCACACATCTTAGTTTGGCCTGTGTCAAGGTCCCTTAAAATCTAGTGGAGCTCTTCGGGTTGCTGAAGTTGATATGTGGACCTTGCCTCCTGCCTCTATCCCCCACAATGCTGACACTGACAATCTTCTCTGCTGTGGGATGTTCTGTATGGCAAATGTGTTGCTAATAAAACACTGATTGGCCAGTGGCTAGGCCAGAAGTATAGGCGGGACTAACAGAGAGAATTAAAAGAGCAGGAAGGTGGAAGGAGATGCTGCCAGACACAGCTGCCGGCCACCGCCAGGACAAGCAGCATGTAAAGATGCCGGTAAGCCACGAGCCATGTGGCAAGGTATAGATTTATAGAAATGGATTAATTTA
>CABHPH010144936.1:22343-47437 GCA_902168325.1 Peromyscus nudipes
AATTAAGTCTCTGTGTTTACTTGGTTGGGTCTGAGCGGCTGTGGGACTGGCAGGTGAAAGAGATTTGTCCTGACTGTGGGCCAGGCAGGAAAACTCTAGCTACACTTCTCCTTTTATACTTTATTCATCTTAAGTTTTATTTCATGCACACTTTCTTTTGCCACTAAAAGTTCATGTCAAACATTGATAATCTAAGAACTGGTTCGTGTGCTACCCATCTCTGAGAAAGTGCATCCCAAAAGCCTATTGGTTTCCTTTAGATCGTCATTAAAGAATAAGGTACTTAAAGCCCTTGGTAAGCCTGATTACTAACAATAGCTCTTGGTTGTCCCTGAATATGTAATGTACTATTAAGCAATTCTTGCTTGGGGTCAGACTGGCTCTAATTAGTTCAGACATCCGCAATTTATAGAGCTGTAAAATAAGATGTAGGATTAGATCATCCTTAATAATAAGGACCCCTCTGCTTTATGATGACTTTCAGGTAGCAAGCATATAGAGTATACGAGGCTGAGATCACATTGATGGAATTAGTGCCTCATGTCCTTTGTGGAAAATGCCTTAATATTTTGAGCCTTAGTTTACTGTTTAAAAATAATAGCGTCCGTCTCTCCCATAGCTAAGAATTACAGTGCACTAATTGCATGTAAAGTACTTAGAGCTGTACCTCGCTAATAGATGGAAAATACTTATAATGTGCTGTAGTTTCGATATATTTATGGAAGTAAGACACTATTACATTGGTTATATTTTTATGAAGCTATTATGCTAGGAAATGGAACATACTAGAGATAAATTTCAGAGAACTGGGAGAACAGAGGAGAGTTGATAACTGAGCCAACAAATGAGCTCATGTACCCAAAATTAGCACAGATTCCCAACATGAACTATGACCTATCAAAAAAAACTTGTTCTCAAGGGGGACCATTATTAAGGACCTCATTATTAAGGATCTATGTGCAGTAGGATAGAGAAGAAAAATATGAGTGGCCTTATTCCTTCGAGCTGATGAACAGCTCTTAGTAATGTAAATCACAATGAAATCTGCCTTCTTAGAAATAAGATTTTGAAAGGAAGGTAAAAGTTCCAGGTCGGTCACATCAGCCAGAACATGGTAACAAGGTGGCTATCTCATGCTAAGAAAATTTGGGACATAGTAAATCTCTTCTCTCTCTCTCTTTTTTTATATTTACCAAATTTCTTAGTACTGAAAACCTTTACTTTCTAAACTTATCCAATTTATTCTGTGTAATGAAATGAATAAAACCATATTTCCCCAAATTCCTCTCAGGGAGACTTTATATTTATTCAAAAGGAATTACTTTCTTTGGAGTATGAGACCCTAAGGAAATGCTCAAGTAACACAATACAGCAATTAAATTGTTCTGCCTAATGAAGGGATAAGGAATTTTAACAAGAGAGAATCTTAGAGAGGGGAAAAAAGGGGCCAGTGAGGCGGGAAGATATTGGGGGTGGAAGGGAGAAGTAGGAAGGACATGGAACGTCTATTGGCTTAGTAGCAGAGTGGTGGGGAACAGATTCAAATGCCTGCTTGGAGTTCACATGCTTGCTTTGAGTGTGCAGAAGGAAGCCCTTTGTCTTTCTTCCCTCAGAGATTTGAGGATGCATTTGTGTTGCTCACTTGTGCATGTGTGGATTATTTTGAAGACCAGGTGAGATGCTGAGTTCTGTGTTCGTGTGACTACAAGGATAAAAGAGAATTTTGCAGAGACTCGTAACTCAGCGAACAGAGCAGAAAAGCTATCCAAGTCAGAGAGCCATATTTCTTTAGAATTTCTCATAATGTTTTTAATGAAGCTTTAAAAGTGTCTCATCTGTACTATAATGTAGAAGATTAAGACCAGAGAGATAAGAAAATCCACAGCTCGAAAGAAGTGTTCACAAGGGGGAGACAGAAACTCAGAAGGTAGCATTTAGGGACTATTTCTGCAGCCTTCCCAACACAATCTCCCCTCCAGAAACCTAGGTAGCTTATTCATTGGTGAATTTATGCTTTTTAAAATTAAAGACACTGTTATTCAATATATATATATACATATATATAATGAAAATCACATATGCAATTATTCACATGGTAACAGAATTTTCAATATGCGGACATAAGGAAGTAAAATTTAATTTTAATAATGTACTTTATTTAACCCAATAAAGTATCATCATTTCATCATGTAATTAGAATATTATTATCAATGAGAAATTTTACATTTTTTTAAAACTCCCTTTAAAATCCCATATCTACTTTATGTTTGCAGCACAGCTCAATTCAGACTGACCACATTTTAAGTTCTCAATCACATCACACTAGAAAGTATGTATTTAAGGGGTGTAACACAAATTGCTAAATGGTCTTATTAATAAAAAACCCAGAGCCAGATATTGGGGTGAAAGCTGAAAGATCAGAGGAATAGAACAAGCCAGCCACAAGTTCTTACCGCTGGGAAATCCTTAGCCCAAGAGAGAGCTACTTCCTGTGTACTCACACCTTATATACCTTTCTGTACACTGCCATCTTTATTTTAGACAAAAAAAAAGGGAAATGTGACGATATTTTATTTTTGCTCTAGCAAATAAAGCTTGCCTGGGGATCAGAGGACAAAGCCAGCCACTATATTAAACATAGAGGTCAGGCAGTGGTAGCACATGTCTTTAATTCTAGCATTTGGGAGGCAGAGATTCATCTAGATCTCTGTGAGTTCAAGGCCACACTGGGAACAGAGTTAGGCGTGGTAGCACATACCTTTAATTCTAGCACTAGTTAACCATAGAGGTCTGGAGGTCTGTACAGACAGACAGGAAGTGATAGAGGTAGACAGAAAGAGGAAGTAATGTAGCTGGGCAAAGAAAGGAAGTAAGATGGCAGGGCACAGAAAGGTATATAAGGTGTGAGTATACAGGAAGTAGCTCTCTTGGGCTGAGGATTTCCTAAGTGGTAAGAACTTGTGGCTGGATTGTTCTATTCCTCTGATCTTTCAGCTTTCACCCCAATATCTGTCTCCAGGTTTTTTTTTATTAACAAGACCGTTTAGCAATTTGTGTTACAAAGGGGGCAACCCTTTAAGCAGTTATCTCATAGAAGAGTAAAAGTTGTTTACAATTGGACTCTTGGACAAAGTGATTACAAATCCATGTTTAGAATATTAATTGTACATTTATATGTGTAAATTTAGTATGAAGAGTTTAAGAAGGAAGACCAAAGAACTGTTGAGCATTAACTACCTGTGGTTACAGAAATTTATGTCCATACATCATCAGACACTTAATCATTTTTAAAACACCTTTCTTCAGTTTGATGAAGGATCACCATTGAAATGGAACACATGGAATTGTGCCCAATATCTGCTTCATCCTTCCAGTTCGTCTTTCTGAAGGGCAGAGACTTGAAAGCCAAAATCTACATTTCCTGGATTCCCTTGCAACTAAAGCTCTCTGTGTGAGTTAGGATCAGCCAATCAGACACATATAGGTGAGATTTCTGAGGGTAGAAGTGAAACAGGTTGTGTCTCTGCCATTTTTGTCATATCTACTTGGCAAGCATGGGGGGATATTTTCAATAACTGTATTAAACAGTGTTACCACCACCTTGTCTCCACCTGAACATGTTACAAGAAGGGTGGTGGGTATCTGTGGTGGTTTAAATAGGAATGACTCCCATAGGCCCATATATTTGAATGTTTGGTCATTAGGGAGTAGAGTTACTTGACAAAGATTAGGAGGTGTGACCTTGTTGGAGTAGGTGTGGTCTTGTTGAAGGAAATGTGCCACTGGGGGTGAGCTTTATGGTTTCAAATGTTCAAGTCAGGCCCAGTCTCTGTCTCTATCTCTGTCTCTGTCTGTCTCCCTGTCTCTGTCTCTGTCTCTCTCTGCCTCTCTCTCTCTGTCTCTCTCTGTCTCTCTCTGTCTGTCTGTCTCTCTGTCTCTCTCTCTGTCTCTCTGTCTCTCTCTCTGTCTCTCTGTCTCTCTCTCTGTCTCTCTCTCTCTCTCTCTCTCTCTCCTTGCTGCCTGTAGATCCAGATATAGAACTTTCAGTTACTCTCAAGCACTAGGTCTGCCTGCATTCCACCATGACCCCTGCCATGATGATAATGGACTAAACCTCTGAACTGTAAGCAAACCCCAATTAAATGCTTTCCTTATAAGAGGTGTCATGGTCAAGGTGTCTCTTCCCAGCAACAGAACTCATTGACAAAGACAGTATCTGTGTTGCAGATCACAGAAAAAAGTAATTTGAACATGGGGACAAAGAAGGTATTGAAAGAATCTTTCTGATTATGCTATCTTTTGAACTCTGGATCCTTGATGACAATTGCAGTGATATACATCATGGAACAATCTGCATCTTCACTATAAAAGAAGCCGGCACTCCTTCGATGCTTTGGCTCTGCAGTAGGACATATTTCTCAATGTTCTTGCTACACTCTGCTTCTTTCTCTCTACCATTCCATAAGCCATTCCCATAGAATACCATTCTGATCCATGCTGTTAAGACAAGGTGAGTGTAAGATGATCAGGATACTATAGAATATGGTAAGAAACATATATTAGAGAAAATAGACAAAATTCTAAGCACTCAGAAATTTTTCATTTAAGTTTTAGAGACCTAGTGGTCAGTTGTACCCTTTCAGCTGATATATCAAGTAAGCAGAAAAAGATGTTGCATCTTCCATCTTAAAAAAATTATAATACCTGCAAGTCTTATTTAGTACAGATTCCCCTCTCCTCTCCTTCCTGTCCAGCCCTAGTTAAATATCTTCCTCTGCTGCATGCCCTCACCACCATGATCTTCTAACTTATCTAGGACCAAAGCAATAGAGACCACCAGCTTCTGACTAAAACCAGGAGTCAAACTATTTTTTTCTTCTTTGAAGTTATTTTTTCTCAAACAATTTGTTACAGTTACAGAAAGTGACTTGACATTCTATGCATGATCCCAAAGATAAGTATTGCAACTTACCAAGCCTCCTATAACTACTGTCCACTCTGGTTATTCAACAATGGGTCTCAAGTAAGTACAGCATTGTTCATCAAGGAAACTAAATAACAATCTGGCTATAAGTTTATTATATGGAATTTTTCCATAAAATGGAAATGGCCAACAATTCTTTCCCATAAAAACAGAAAATTATATTAGACTTTGCATTCTATGCTGATAACCTCCATCTTAATGGTATCTGGGGAGGGAAACCAGACCCCCTTGCAACAAAATATTTTACAGAAATGGGCCCATCACCATGGACTCCACTGGTGGAATCAAATACTATACAATTCAGAAGCAGCCTCCTAGATGGAGTATTGAAATGGCCTTCTAAAAATACATTGAAGGATAAGCTCAGAGTCCATCTTTTCTCAGAACAACATGCTTCTCTTCCAGAATGCAGTGTGGGTGTTGGGAGAGGATGACTTCTATACAGTGCTTCATCCACAGTAGGAAAAAAAAAGTATGGTTCTAAGAACAAGGAGAGAAAACAGTGGTAACCCCACTCTTCGTCTTTTCCAGTGGCACCTAGGAGGGCTTTACGCTTACTGTCCACTTATTCTGGACTGTGCATCACTGAATATCCTGTCCCCAAAAGGTGCACACGATGCAGAGGACACATTGAGGGTGGGGTTGAGTGACAACCTAGACTGTCACTTGGATGTTTTGGACTACTTGTGCTCATGGGCCTACAGGAGAGAATGACATCTGTCATGTTGATCAGGCTGATTAACACTGCTTAGCAGAAAACCATAGGACTGCTTTTAGACAACAGCACCGGGAAGGAATATGTCTGAGACCCGATGATCTATTTAGTCTTGTTTCCTCCACTTCCTTTCACAGTTGAAATAAATATCTTTGCACTTCTTTAACTCTTGTATCCAACTTAGATTCTGTTCCTTGAAGGACACAAGTAAAACAAGTAAAAAGTAATTTTTATTTTTCATATATTTCATGGTGAAAGACCATAAGTAAACACATTAAAGCATTATTTCTAATGAAATAACACAGGACAGGGAAATAATGAGTGGTAGAAGTGTTATTCCTGATGGGTTGGGTTTGAAAATATTCTTAAAGAGAGTAACAATATGAGTATACTCATACAAAATAACAATATATGGGATGTGCAAACAAATGTTTGAAGAGATTAAGGAAGATCATTTTTATCTGCTCTCACAATTACCACAGTAGCTGCTCCACCACCACCATTGGCTTCGTTTACTCTGTTTAGTAACAAGGGACAGCAACAACAGACATGTGAAAGTTGATAGGGGAAAGACCAAGAGACTCAACCCCACACAAATATCTACAGGCAACCAAGGAATGCTAAGAGTGGGAGAAACAGCCATCCCCAGGGAAGAGCACACCAAGTGGTTATCCAATGCCAACTGGCCAGTACTGAAAATGTACATACAAGTAACATTGTACCCAGAGCAGATTATATTTAGGAATACATATGCATATACATATATATGTATACAACAACAATTAATGAAAAAGACACCATGGATTTTAAAGATAACCAGAATGAGTTTATGGAAGGATTTAGAGAGGGGGAATGAGAACTGATGTAATTGTATTACAAACTCAAAATTAGAAGAAATAATTAAAAAGAATAATGACCTGGTGTCCTACTTAACAGGAATAGCAAGATATCACATTGTTTGATAGAAGAGATTCTTTCAAATCCCTTTCCTTAGTTTTATTGCCTGAGATCCCCTCTTTGGAAGAGGAGTCTGCTCTCATGGCCAACACTAATCTTTCCATTTGTAACTGAAGACAAGCAGAGTGGTGGTGTTCTCAACTGCCATGAGAAAAATTATGCATTTCTGCCTCCAGGGAACACTGCCATTTTCAGAGTATGAATTAGAAATTGCTGATGCTTCATAAAATAAGACAGATGAATCTCGATGCCATATTGCCAAAGGCCATGCTCAGTAGAGTGTTCCTTAATCCATCATTTAGGGAGCACCTGCTTATGTGTCTGGTGTTAGCAGTAATAATAGAATGATAGCCAGGACCCCAAATTTTCAGCCAGCTGTCTCTTCCTATAGATTCTTAATGAGGAATTTTCTACACAGATGACACTATGAGAAACTGTATACAACTGTCCCCAAACACAGTACAGTATTTTACTTCAATGACCAAGGCTGACTCACATATGTTGCTTAAGATGTCCTTCATATAGTCCAATGGGGGTCTAGATTTAAAGACTTCAGTCAACCCTTTTGACATTTTACCATGTCTACTGCAGAATATGACCAGATGGAGTATTTGTTTGTTAAAATAGTAAAAAAAAATGGCCAGAAAGATGATCATAAATCAGAATTTATATTTCCCTCAGGCCCAGAATGTATTGATTCAAGGAGATCACTCCAGGATCTTCCCTCTAATTGGTGGCCTTCCTAGTCTTGATGACCTTCCCTGGTAGAGGGTGCTCTGAAGTCAGAAGAAGCAGTACTACTGTTGCCCTAGCCTTAGAAATATGAGAGAAAACAGCAACAATTCTAATGACCCTCCTCAAAAAGCATATAAGATGTATCCATTTCTCTCTGTTCTCCGTGTCTTTGCCACACCAAAAATCAGAACTTCCCAAGAAATTGACTAGTTCCTTTTATTTTCTTCTTAAACTGATAATTTCTACCGCTAAACATTTATCTTGATTTTTCCCAACCTATTCAAAAATAGTAACATATAGTAACTAATTGAGAAATTATCACATTTAAATCTAGTATTTTCTTTGTCCCAAAACTCTGCCAATGCTCTAATATTGTCAATGTGAACACTGAAGAGTTGTCTCCCCACACGTGACCCACTCATGGCTTGCTGCTCTGGTTTTTTCCTTATGCACACAACTTCATGCCTATTTCAGAAATTATGATTTCCTGTCACTGCAGATAAGATTTAAAAAACTTCAGGAGCCATGTCAATGCTGCCTTAAAAAATCATTATCTACTTCACAATTGGATGAATTATCCTCTTTCTCCCATCAAGATCAAGTCTGCTACTTGTTCACACCTTAAATTTTGTACTGTAAACTTTAAAATAGTGCTTTCAAGTGCATAATAACACACAATTTGAAATATATTCTTAGGCACAATGTCTGCTATGATCGTCAAGAAATAGAAAAAAAAAACATGTGAAGTAAATCAGGAGGTACTAATTCCATTCTCAGGAAGAGAATTGTGGTACATATTTTTATGAATCTGACAAACTCCAAACTTTGTGTTCACTGCAATTGCCTTTACTCCAATCTACCTTGTTTGTGTCTCAAAGCCCCCTTTTGTGTAATATGGCTTCTCTGGTCAGAATCAGATGACTGAGGAAAACGGGTCTGATTTCAGTGGGATCACTCTGATTCCCTCATTGAGAAATACAGGGACTGAAACAGAAATAACGGTGTTGGAGAAGTTAAAATACAGAGCAGAAAGTGAGATAGAAGAGTCTAGAAATGGTGGCTGAAATACAAAGATGCTATCCACACAGACAAAACAGTAACACTTAATTTGAGAGCTTTTGTCAGAAAAAAATACCTGTCTGAATGGGGCAAGGGAAGAATTACATAGATTTCGGGGAGGGACCCCACAAATTTTGGGAATCTTAAACTTCTCAACTCCATGATGCAATTTCTTTCCGGAATGGTCTGCATTCTTGTCCTTGAGGCTCGTGGAAAGACACTGTAAGTTACAATGATTTTTCCCCTTTTCCTTGAGCTAAGCCTAATTGGTTTCTATATTTGCAACCAACATGAAAAATAAGACTCAAAGTGATTAAATTTATCCAAGATCACATTTTCTGATAGTGAAAACTGAAAAATTAAAACCATAGCCCAGGTCCCCTAACTTATGATGGATTATTGCATCTCAGAAATGCCTGATCAGATACAGACAGTGAGGACACAGAGGTTTATGCACCAAAATCAGAAAAGAGAAGACAGATCTCAGGTTAAATAGCTAAGATGACTCCAGTAGGTTTAAAGGTAAACACTCAGCAATATATTCTCACAGAACCTATTAATGTGGCCTTATTTTGCAAAGGAGCTTTTGAAATGTATTTGGGACCTCAATTGAGCTCACGTTAGATTAGGATGAGTCATTCACCCAATGACATGAATGTTCGTGAGAAGAGGACATGAGGAAAGCCTGCTGCGAAGTACACATAAAGACAAGATCAATGTATCTACACGCCAACCTGCAGCAGTGATTGCTGACAGCAAACAGCTGACTGCCTAGATTTTAGAATTCTAGCCTCCAGAACAATGGAAGAATCCATTTCTGCTGCTCAAAATCACCAATTTGTGGTGATGGATTATAGCATTCATAGGAAACTAATAATATATTAAAATATACATTAATATGAAGAAAATGAAAATATCAGAGAAAGAGAACTTAATAGTAGTTGGGGTTGCTAATGTACACATAGGAAAACTAAGGATTAAGAAGTCATGTAGTGTTTCCTTACCATCTACTGAAGTTCAAGAGAGAAATATCACCTGAGGATGTAGAAACTAGGGCCAGGCATTGGCCCTAAGAAGCTCATGGTTTTTAAATCAGGATTGGTTGAGCTGTTTCTAACCCAGCTGCTGAAAAGTAATTAATATTCTTCCGAATACTATTTTTATTCATTTGCTGAAGATTTACCAATGATTTGTTTCTTTTTCCTGTCATAGCCTCATCAGGAAAAACACAAAACATCTTCTTTCCCCCTCCATCATCAGCCCCAACATTATCCTCCATGTACCTCCACTGGCCTGTTATTAAGGAAGCAGCACATGGATTCTTACTCAGGAATATCTTCAACTAAAGTAGAGAGGTCCAAAGTGACTTCTGCAAATGTTGCAGAATTATAAAGGCATCCAATGGAGAGGTTGGAGATATAGGCTTCAATGAGACATGTGGGTGACACAGCACTAGGCTCTTTAATGCCCTGGCAAAGAACCAAGAAAGAATGAAGCAGATTGACAGGAACCCTCATCACAGAGGGTCATACACTCACAGGACTTCATAAGCAAAGAGAGCTTTAAAAATGTATGAATACCCATGTAGGAAAAAAAATCTGTAAAAAGGACCAGTTTAGAGTGTGCTGGAATTAGAATCTGTGAGAGCATCCTTTATTTATAGTTGGATAAGTAGACCATGAGAACATGAGCTTTTTCTACCTACTTCTTTCACTGCTAAAGAACCTGTACCTTTTTCAGACTAACTAAATTAACAGTTAGTTGGTTCCATTGCTATTTTGATGAAAATCCAGTTTTCTGTATGTATAGCTTATGGATAAAATGAACAATATATGTTTGATTGTTATTTGATAACAACGTCTTGGGATGAGTGGGTAATACAAGTATTTGAAGAAAGAATGCCCAGGAGGAACACATAATTAAAAGCCTGTGAAAATCTCAGGATCCTCTTACTTCTCCTCACCAAACAGAAGCAGCAGAGCCTCTGTATGTTCAAATGTCCTAGTCTCTTAATATCTTGTGTTTTTAACTGGCCAGACGATAAAAGTTCTCCAAAGTCTACTCATCAAAGGGCCCCACAGAACAGGTACAAAAGTGGAACAACTTTAGGTTGTTCCCAAGACCTAGGCATGGAACAGTTTCATCACTGTCCAAAACTTACCTGCCCCCACATTTTCATGGGGTACATAAGCCCATTACCCCAACACAGTCAAATAGGGGAAAGGTAGTTAAACCTTTGATGAGTGAGAAAGTGATTAAGGAAGTTAATTTAACTTAAAGAAATATAACATCTGCTGTCCCTGGAAATGGGCAAATCAATTCAAAATTTAGCATTACATATGGAGAATCAACATTTTGAAGGGATCTTATGTTCATCACCAAAAATACCAGAATAATTTCATAAAAGTTGAATAATATCCAATAAAGACTTATTTTTAATCTTTTGTAACGGTTTTTCATTGTACTTAATAGAAAATAAAACAAGTAAAATTCTGAATTATTCATCCACAGCTTCAAAAATGATCTATTATTCATCTATAAATTCTTTGTTCATGTTTAGATCTTCTAAAGGGACATTTAGAATATGCCCTTTCTCAGGCACCAGCTCATTCATTAAAACCCCACCAGTGTTAAAACCATTGTGATAGGCTGAGTAGCCTTCCTTGCAACTACAACCACTCCCAACTTCTCCCAGACATTCTCTCCACACCAGCAGCTCACCAGAGTAGCTCTTGCTATAACAGCAAGCACTGGTCACTCTCTGATTATATGCTCAGTTATTCTGGGCCTTGAGGTCAAGTAAAAGTTGGATAACTTTGCTGGTGTCCTTCTGGTTGCTAAATTGCAGATTTAAATGGTAACATCTCCCTTTTCTGCTGTCTTCTCTTCTCATCATCCAAGCAAGACTATTTTTTTTTTTTGAGACAGGTCTGGCTGCCATGGAACTCGCTTTGTAGACCAGGCTGGCCTGGAACTCACAGAGGTCCACCTACCTCTGCCTCCTGAGTGCTGGGATTAAAGGCATGCACCATCACGTCTAGCCAAGCAAGACTATTTAAAAGCAGGTCTAGGAAATATATGGACTTCAGTGTACCTAACACCTCAATCCTCCAGACTCAATTACCAACCCAGTCCTTGATTAAGATTATCAATATATTTATTCCATAAACTAGCACTTCTTTCAAACACATGAAATTACTAACCATATGATACTGAAAAGTTTCTGCTGCCCAGCCTTTTAAAAATACTTATTGGACATTTATTGACCAGTTATTAAGTAAATTTACTGTGCATATTTGTTACAGGCAATGAACAAACGAGACTGCCACTGCTACTCTTATATTATGCAGAGATCGATAATATTTAACAGATAATATTTTACAATATTTCAGATGATAAAACAATACTAAAAATAAAAAGCACTAAAGGAGAGTTACCAGTTTTCACAGGACAATTCAGTCCATCATCGCTAGTGGGAGATTTTGAAGCAAAAATTTGAAAGAACAAAAGAGGCAGCCATGCAACTTTCTAGGTAAAGAGGCCTTTCAGAAGAAAATGAAGAATTATTTCAAAATCCTGAGGCAGATTATGCCAAGTAAGGTTGGAGGGACATCGTAGAAATCAGTGTAGACTGAACTGAGTCATCTGAAAGAATGGAGAAGCACAGGACCTGGATAGTTGTTCTCAAGCATGTTAGAATCATGTGGGGAGATTTTTTTTTTTGGCTTTCTTTTAAACAAAAAAAAAATGCTCAAAAGAAGCAGGAAAGAAAATGTAATCTGAAAAGGCTGTGGAAGAAACAGTGCCCCATAGATAGCTCTACCTAAGAAAAGATAAAGAGGACACCTGTATGAATTCAAAGATAAGATATTTCCTGTCAGAATTGAACCATCCTCAATCCCAGAAAAAAAGGATGTGGGAGTTTAGGAGTTCAAGGTCAAGTTCCATTGTGAATGAAGGTCTGAACTGAAGGGTTGACTTAGTAATAAGAACTTAGGGTAGGTATGTATGAAACTTTTGAAACCATACACTGTATAGAGTAAGTGTTGCAGAAAGGACAGGGACTATTAAAAATAGTCTTCTGTATGCAGGAATTCTGCATTTATAGATTCAATTGGCCCCATAGACAAGATACTAGAACACATTCCCAGAAAGTTTAGAAATGCAAAATTTGAACTTGTTGTGCACTACAGAAAGCAGTATGTACATAGGTCTTGGTGTGCTCTTGCTACTTCACAATACTTCACCTCTCTCTGGTATTTTTGAGCACTGTTTGCTTGAGTCTCGTGCAAGTTCAGTATGATAAGGCATTAGATACTGTGTATGTAGTGGATGTGCACAAATATTTTTGTCATTACTCCCTAAGCAATATGTGATAAGAATTATTTATATATCATTTACATTTTATTCAGTATTATATTCATGAGATGAATTAAATATATAGGAAGATGCACATGGTTTATGTGAAAAATAAAGAGAATGTGAGCATCCAAAGATGTTGGTATTTACAGGGAGTGGTGGAACTGGAAGAACTATATCATGGTAATTGAGATCTAGGGATTTAGGTGCAGGTGGAATTAGATCCAATGGACTTGGGGAAGACTGTACTCATGTTTAATTTAGAGGGTAAAAATACTAACCCTTAAAAAATGCATGTAAAATTCTGCCAAAAGAGTAGTACAAAGCCTAAAAACAGAATGAAGAACTTGGATCACCAAAATTCTGAGAAGTTAAAGAAAATCTGTGAAGAAAAAAAAAAGCAGTGCAAATCGGTAGGGAAAAAATCAGTAGACTTGAAATTCCCAGAAGTTCATGACAGCCAGGAAGCAGCAGAGTTGCAGTAAGTACTCTGTGGTGGTTGTAACTTTATACCCAAACTCTCTGTTGTTCATTATTCACTAATTCAAAAGTTGAGATTTAACTGCTTTCTCTTGAGTACAGCCAGTAATTAGTGACTTGTTTTTAATGGAATATAATCTATAAAAGTGATGGTGTTTAGGTCAACAACATGGTTCTGTATACAAAGACACCTCCAGCCAAGAATATTGTCATTAGTTTAATCACATAGTGGAAGGGTAGAATGAACTCCTGCAAGTTGTTCTCTGACCTCCACATGTGTGCATTGCCACACATATTCTATGGCATGAGGGCACACACACACACACACACACACACACACACACACACACACAAAAGTAAAATATTTTAGAAAGTGACTACTCTAAGTGTATAGAAGTTCGTTGTGTTGTGTAGGCTGTGAGTCTGTTTAATTTTGGTGTGTGACTTTTTTTAATTTGTAAGTTTTTTTAATAATAAAGTTTAAAATAAATGAATAAAAACCAGTAATTAAAAGATGAGGGCATGCAACTAGCAAGCTTGGCTCATAAAAGGTGCTTGCCATTCTTCTTGCTTTTTCTTATGTTTCTACCTCTCAGAGAACCCACTTTCATGTCAGGAGCACACTAAGGAGCCCTGTTAAGAGGTTTCTTTCCAATGGCCAGCTGAAACTCACTACCATACGAATGAACCACTTTGTAAGAAGATCCTCCAATTCTAGCCAGTCTTTCCAGGGATCACTACTGAGAGAGGAAATCTTAGTCTTTCCCAAGGATGTGGCACCCCTCACCCTCAGTTGTTTATCCCATACAAAGTGGGCAGCCCTGAAATCATATGCACATAAGGAGCACTAAATAGACCCAGCCAGCTCCATTTATATATATAAATATATATGTATGCATTTATATATGTTACAATAATAACAAAAGAGAAAGAGGCCATCAGTTTAAGAAGTGATAGGTGGTATGGGTAGAGATTAGAGGGGAGAACACAGGGGAAGTGAGAAGGTAGAAATGAAAAGGGGGAATGATGTAATTGTATTTTAACTAAAAATTTTAAATTGCTTAAGAAAAAATTATGAGCCAGAAACACTCCAAAAAGCTACTCCCATCTGATTTGACTTAAGGCCCACTCCACGAGATGGAACTCATACCCATCACTGCTTGGATGACCAAGAACCAAAGACTAGATGTACCAGAGACCTAGGATAAACCCAATAATATCACTCTTAAAAAAGTAGTACTAAAGTGGCTACTAATGATATTATGCTATATGCATAGATTAGTACCTTAATTAGCCATCATCAGAGAAGCTTCCCACCACAGCAGATAAGAACAGATGCAGAGACCCACAGCCAAACATGAGAGAGAGAGAGAGATTGAGGGGGTAGAGCTTGGAATGCTCTAAATGGGATGGTTCCATCAAATCCCTCCCCACAAATCTCAGGGAACCCCACAGAAGAGGAAGCAGAAAAAGTGTAAGAGCCAGAGGGGATAGAGTGCACTAGGAGAATAAGGCCCTCTAAGTTTCAAGTGTAAGAATTAGATGATAAATACATCATGTTCAAGTCTTGATATTTGCCCCAATTCACATTTTTAATAGAAAAAATCATCATCTTTTTAACTCCTTTTGTGGGACTTGATCCACTACCCTATACACTGTTCTAAGATTGAGTGCAAACCCACTTAGGAATAGGATGGAGATGAAACAGTGTCAGAGATCTTTCCCTCCCCCACTTCCTGAGCCTTGACTAACAGACATCTTATCCTGCAGCAAACTCAGGCAGCAGAAAGCTTATTTTTTTATAGCAATCCCCAAAGCATGGAAAAACAAACAGATTTCTTGTGTAGTAATGCACAAAAGCTGTGCTAAGAGGCAGTCACTCTTGGCAGCATAAAAGGTCTGATTGTCTATAGATGTTTGACCCTGAGGCCATGTCATCCCGGTTTCCCTTTGTTGTTTTGTTTTATCTCTACTAAAATTTATTGAATTTTCCTTTCAAGTTACAAAATCAGAACCTACTTATTGTAACAATAAAAAAAAATACTCACTGCCAGCAAATAATGAAAAAAGCCAGCAATGTCCCCTTCTCCTTCATTCCCCAGGTAATCAGTGATAACAGTTTGTTCTGCATCCTGCTACCTTTTCTCTACGAATTGGCCACATTTGTTTTTTCACCAACATGAATTACTTTGCAATATGTATCTTTTTCAGTTAAGACATATTACAGTTGTCACTTTAGATTAATAAAAATAGATAAAATTCATTGTTTTATGTAGCTGTGTGATATTCTATAGTGTGGATAGACAATAACCATTCTCTTGCTATTTCCAAAATTTATGATCATACACACATAGCTCAGGGTCAGGAAGAATATTTCCTTAGCAATAAATCACTTGATTATCATGCACAGGGCTCTGGGCTTGATCTCCCACACAAGCTAGAAAATGATAGATTATAGACAGATAGATGATAGATAGATGGATGGATGGATGGATAGATAGATAGATAGATAGATAGATAGATAGATAGACAGATGATGGATGGATAGATGGATCGATGGATGGATGGACGGACAGACAAGACAGACAGACAGACAGACAGACAGACAGACAGACAGACAGACAGACAGATAGATAGATAGATAGATAGATAGATAGATAGATAGATAGATGAGGCAATGGATAATTTTTTAAAATTTATAATTATATTTGTATAAATTAAAAACATCTTTAGCCTTTTACAGTTGTATCACTAGGGAACAATATGGATGCATAATATAAATTTATCAAAACATATAGGTTATGCAACACAACGAGGAATACTAGTAAGTGTTTTCATTTCTCCATGTTTTCAATGTGGTTGAAGAATACTAAACTTCCAGAGTGAAGATAGCATTCCAGTACAGCTTTGGTATATATGTCCCTATGAGCCATGTTGAACATTTTTCATATATTTTAGAAAATCTGTTATTCTTTGTTCATCACAAAATTTGCTGAAGGAGACAACAAAACAGTGTGGATATTTTAATTTACTTTGAATTGTTTATTTTTAGTTGAATTAATAACCTTGTTATTTAGAGTAGCTTTAGTTTAACAGCAAAGTAGAAGAGAAAGTCTGAAGTTGCCACATATTCTATCCCTCCCTAGCACATGGCCTCCTCTTTGTTAACCCAACCATCATCTATGTGGCACACTTTTTACAGTCTGTGAGCCAACACTGACACATGGACATCATCATCTACCAGTCTGTCCACCAGTATTCTGCTTTGTACTATTTCTAAGTTTCGACAACTTTATAACCCCCATATTTCACAGCATCATGCAAAATTAATTCACTGCCCTCAGAAATCATTGCTGTTCCACCTATTTATCCTTGTAACCATTGTGGGTGTGTTTGAAATATATCTAATCCTTCCACACATCCTTTGAAGAGTAAGTGAGATTTTTTTTTCCAAAACAGGAAGATGGATGTGGTAGAGATGGCTCCCAATAGCCACAGTGGAACTCTGTGCTTATAGTCTTTGACAGAAACAAGATGAGTGACACATTCATGTTGCATGCTACCAGATGTCAAAATCTGATCTTATTTTTTTTTTTTCAGGGAAAAAGAGAAAGAGAGAGAAATTAGAAGTCTTCATTTATCTTGTACAGAGAGGTGCTCACACTATAAATTCTGATATGCAGAGAAAATGCAAATCTTTTATTTTGCCCATAATTATTCTGCCTATGTTAAAGAAACTACTTATTGACTGGTTAGGGTGAAGGAATGCACTACATGGCTTAGTCTCCATCCTATGCATCAATAATTTGAATGGTTCATTTGGGTAGCAGGCTCTAATTGATAGAAAAATGCTTAGTCTCTCAGGTCATCCTCACCCACCTCTGTTCTCAAGATGTTATCTGGGAGCAGTAATATGTGAGGGATGATATGAAGAAAATCCTGCCTCCATGTGTACACACTGGCCCCAAGGCATCTGCCTGTCTCTGCCTCCTTAGAACTGGGATTATAGGCATACACCACTACTCATGGTATTTTGACCTGGGCTTGGGGAGTCTAACTCAGGTCCTCACACTTGCATGGCAAGCACTTTACTGCACTGTTTGCCTAGTCCTGACTGTAACATCTTTGTCATGAGTCAATACCGTTGGCTGCCATTGCGTTCATCTGCACTGTGTTCCTGAAATTCCTCAGCTCTACAGACAAGCTGAAAGGGTAGCAATTCAGATTCATCTGTGCATTCTAACACAAACATCTCTGAGTGACCACTGTGGAGCTGGCCACACCTAGAATGGTTTCAGCAATGCCACACTAGTCAAAGGAATTATTGGCTCACATAAAAATTCATGCCACCACGGTGTTGGCAGAAAAACACAAGGCAATTTTATGTTTTCATGAGTGCTGTGAATGGCATGCAGAGCCCTTCTATAAAATGACAATAGATTATCTCTCTGTGACCTAATGACAGGGGCCTCGCTAAACCTGGACTATGATAGCTAACTAGGATTTTCTGTGGAATATGATTAATACAGAGCAGTGAGGCTTCTTACTGCTGTAAACTGCTCTAGCTCCTAGGTCTCATATGCCCACTGTCACCAGCTCAGTTTCCTTTCAGGAGAGAGGTAGAAAATAGCATTGATTACTTTCTCCCATACTTAAATGCCAAGCTGCTGTCCGTTAAATGACAGCTAGTCCAGAGAGTCAGCTCTTATCACGTCATCTGACAAGTTCAGAGAAGAAAGAAAAGGATGGGAAAAAAAGTGAATTTGCAGTTAAGTATTCAGGGGCTATAATGAGGAATCTTTGTATTTAGTGGTTTCCCATTAGAAAAAGGAAAAAAATGTAAAGAAAAAAAACATTACAAGTAAAGGAGAATATTTATTTGTATTCATGTCTCATGTGAGCTAGATGAAATGTCAATGCTTTAAGGCCTACTCCAAGAGTACCATGTAACAGATAAACGATGGAACGGAAGTGTCCCGAACATGTGTAAGTCATGAGGTTCTAAGCATTGTTAATGAGGTAATAATGAGCAATATATGTGGAGTGTGGCTGGTTTCTGTGACACTGAACTAATTAAATGTTTTCCTTTATAAGAGTTGACATGGTCATGGTGTCTCTTCACAGCATAGAACATATAATACAGCTAGGGAGGTCATAAGCCTTAGTAGAGAACCTACTACTGTAGTTTGCCTAAAGTAACATGTTGTCAAACTGTCTTCTAAATACTTATATTCAGACTTAGTATTTCAGCTCTCAACCTTCATGAAAAAAGCTTTTCTACCATAGATGGCAGTTAATATACAGATTTAATGAGGGTCAAATAGCTGAGAATAAGTTGCTGTTGAGTTCTAATTCCTGAACAGAACATCTGCATCACTTCCCTGACCCCATGCCACCCACCAAGACTCAGGAAACATCACAGAAAAGGATGTAAGAAAATAAGAGCCAGAAGATGGGAGAGGAATCTTTCAAAAGAGTGTCTTATGGATGTGACAGGCCTATTGCACTCATGAATTCATTGCAGCTGTGGTTATCTGCAGAAGAAATTCACAAGATTGGACCTTGCAACATTTCATCATAGATTATAGACCAGTTCATGAAGCCCCACTCTCTCCATGAAATTATGGGCAGTTAATGGGTACTGGGGAAGAAGAGTCATTTTCTCCAGTGGTATAGCCACATGGCAACTTACCCATGCTCTAGTAAACAATCCCCCATCCATGCTCATGTGTGCAGCCATAATTAAACTCAGTGAGTCACATACACACAAAAAGACATCAAAGCAAGTGGTCTGTGGGGGACCTTGCTGGGAAGAAGAAGAGCTTAAGCAGGATAGGGAGAGGCAATAAGAAAGAGTAATGAGTGATTAAAAAATCAAAATTTATTATATACACGTATGAAACTTTCAAAGAATATCAAAACATAAAAAATGACTAGGGTTTAAAGTAAATATTCGAAGAACCCACCTTCCCATGGAGACATTTGAGGATCCAGTCTTGGCTGCACTGTCAACAGCCTCTCTGGGAACACTGTCACACTCCTATCAAGTGAGCCAGAACACAGCATCCTTCTCCCAGGGATCATTGGGACTGCTGCTCCCTGCATCCCCCAGAGCCTTTCCAGGAACAGAAACCTCTGTGAAACTCGGTGCTTTCAGAGTTTCCCCTCTGTCTTCCTTAGGGCTTCTGATGCTGTGAAGAGACACCATGACCACTGCAACAGCTCTTACCACCACTTCCTGGTGCTCTTTTTCTCCTCAAAATTTACATTTTGTAATTTACCCTGCTCAGTTTGCTCCTTTTCATTGTAAATCTTCATTAGAGCTAACACTAGTAACCACAAAACAGAGTCTATACCAGGCTGTTTTGAGATTTCCTCTGCCAACAGAATTAATCCGAATCTCTTCACTTTAGCCTCAGGCAGACTTTTTGCACAAGGGCAAAAAGCAGCCATTTACTTCACCAAAATATCACAAGAACAATCTTTAGGCAACATACTAAAATTCTTCTCCTCTGAAACCCCTTGAGTGAGTCCCTGACAGTTTAAATAACTCTTAGCACCACTGTCTTCCATGCTCCTACTAGTATGGCCAGCCCATTAAGCAATGTTTAAGCATTTCACCATTTCCAAACCCAAAGTATCAAATTCCAAATTCCTCCAAACGAAAACATGATGAAGCCTATCACAGCAATACCTCAGTCCCTGGTACCAACTGCTGTCTTAATTAGGGTTTATATTGAAGTTAGGTTTTTGTGAAGAGACACCATGACCATGACAACTCTTATAGGGAAACATTTAATTGAGGTGACTCACTTACAGTTTCAGTCCATTATCATCATGGCAGGGAGCATGGTGACATGCAGGCAGATGTGGTGCTGAAGGAGTAGCTAAGAGTCATGGGGCAGTATCCTGAGCATAGGGAACCTCACAGCTTGCCCCCACAGTCACATACTTCCTCTAAAAGGCCATACCCACTTCAACATAGTGCCACTCCCTATGAGATTGTGGGAGCCAATTATATTCAGTCTACCAAACCCTCTCTCAGAAATTTTGCAGACTTCTTTTCACCAGCCCTTTCCCACTAGGACCATCAGTTTTCACCTTGCTCCAAGTGCGCAGGCTTCTAAAGCTTGAGCAATGGAGGTTACTTCATCTTTCTTATCCAGGACAGTGAGATTTTCCAGCCATGCAAAGCACCAAAACTTTCAGTCCTGTCGCAAACCCCTCGGCCAGCAAGGAGGACGCAACACCGAGCTCTTCTTTCTGCAGTTTATTCAGGTCCTTTAACAATCGTCGTCTCTCCCCGGGTAAGCCCCTCCCAGCCCTTAAATAGGCCTGGGATACCAATCCTGGACAGCTACGTGGGCGCTGTCCATTGGTCCACGCGTGCACAAGCCACATACCATTCTAGCCATGCCCAAATAAGGAGTTGTTTTTTACAGAGAGCACTCGCCGTCGGGAGGGCGGAGGGCGGAAGCCAGTGTCAATTTCAGGGTGCGGCTCCACGCAGCTCTCTACAAGTCCTGGAAACTTCTCTGCACCCTCTACGTCCTGAGCTCTCTGTGCTAAACAAAACCAAGGTCAACCTGTCTTTCACAGTCTATATGAGAAGTTGAGACTCTCGATGCTCTTTCTACAATGCTATTTTTCATAATAAAAAGAAAGATTTTATTAGTCCCTTCTCAGTTCAGTCTACATTCATCGTCCATGGAAGCAAATATCATAAACTGCAATATGAGGCATGCAAGTCCTTACCCTCAGATCAGACAAATGTCAGAAAGAGCCTACAACTGAAGAAATACAATACTATAAACAAATAAAATTAATAAATGATAACATTAAAAAGATTAAAAAAATCACAAACAACACAAATATTGGCAGGGGTGTGAACAACACAGCTGGTGGAAATGTAAACTAATCCAGACGCCATGGAAATCAGAAGGGAACTCTCTCTCTCTCTCAAAAAAAAAAAGAAAAACTAAACATAAATTTATCATATGATCTTACTATATCATTCTAGGATATTGACTTGAGGGGCTCTATGTTATCATGTCACAGAGATACTTTCACATCAATGTTTTTTTGTAGCAGTATTCACAACAGCTAAGTTATAGAACCAGCCTAGGAATCCAACAACCAAAAATGCATAAATAGAGTACTGTGTGTGTGTGTGTGTGTGTGTGTGTGTGTGTGTAAGTTTCCCAGTCATAAATAATTAAGCTGACATTTGCAGAAAACTAATGCAATTGGAGATGATCATATTAAGTGAATTGAGATAGTTTCAAACAGACAGATAGCAGGTGTTTTCTTTCACTCATATTTTATACAGATACATAAAAATTATGTATGTATATATGACATGAAAGTAGAAAAGAAACTGTCTACAGGAACAAAGCGGACCAATGAGAAGGGGAGGGGCAAGAAAGTCTAGGTAAAGGGTAGGCATGAAAACCCAGCATACAGCATATGCTTGAATGAGTTTTGTTTTGTTTTTTAAATAAACCCAAACCATTGCATCGTTCTCTAGACTTCTGTCCTCCTCTGTGTGTAGCCACCTCTCAACTATGACTTCATCTAGTCTCTCAAAGACATCATCACTTGCCACAGCAGAGCTTTGGTTCTCCTTATTTCTTGGAAATTTAGGCCACTTAGCTTTTTACCCTCTCTGTCCAGTCACTTTGGTTCTTACATGGAGGAGCTTGTACTGGTAAAAACAACAAATGTGAACATGGGTTCCTTGATTCTGTTTCAGTGCTCCTGAGTCCAGCTGGGGTCCAGCTGCTTCCATTTTGTCAAGTTAGCTTTAAAGTAATAAAACTTACTGTCAGTTGGTGCTATTTAAAAAAAAAGATAAGAATGAAATCAAATATGAGATGCAGTTTTTCCTCCCAACTAGGTAGAATGGGCTGAATTGATGGAGAAATCGTTGTTTGCACCAATGGTTCCTTGGAAAGAGTGGTGTTGCCCTGACATTCCAGGTCCTTTTCATGATTTGTGTTCCGATGATAGTCTTTCCATATTTATACTTCCTACTCACACCTCTTCAAGAACAACTCTACTCCTACAGGGAAGACTTCTCTTCCTGGACAGTGTACTGGATGCTTCCTTCCTAGGACCATAGAGATAAGGATTAGAAGAGAGACAGATGGCTGGGTGTTACAATGCATGTCAAGAAGGAAGGAAGGAAGGAAGGAAGGAAGGAAGGAAGGTAGGAAGGAAGGAAGGAAGGAAGGAAGGAAGGAAGGAAGGAAGGAAGGAAGGAAGGAAGGAAGGAAGGGAGGAAGGAAGAAAGGGAGAGAGGGAGGGAGGGAGAGAGGGAGGGAAGGAGGGAGGGAGGGAGGAAGGGAGGGAGGGAGGGAGGGACTTTTTCCTCACCCCTGGAAGAGGTTCCCTAGAGTAGTGAAATGTAGCTTCTTTTTCAATGGTTAGAAAACTTTCCCATGCCATGATCTTTATTGTGCCCTTGGAAGGATCTAGGTCACCTAAGAGACAAGCCTCTGAGCACATGTGTGAAGGAGTTTTTAGAACGGCTTAACCGAGGTGGGAAGACCTATGTTAAATGTGGGCAGCACCATCCCATGGGCAGGGGTTCCAGGCTGAACAAAAAGGAAAAAGCAAGCAGACACCAGTGTTCCTCTTTCTCTTATTCCTGGCTGTGGATATGATGTGACCACATGCCTCATGCTCCTACCATCAGGCCACCACCATGATAGACCATACCTTTGAAATCTGAACCAGAATAAACAAGTCCTTCTTTGTCTGCTTCTGGCCATGCCTTTTATACCAGAAATAGTAAAGGTAGCCAATGCAACTTTTTTATTTTGTCAAATAAATGGACTTATTCATTAAAAATACTTCTTTTATTTTTTGAGATTATAATGTAATTACATCATCTCCTCTTTCCCTTTCCTCCCTGCCAAAATTCTCATATACCCTTTCCTGTGTATGTAACAACTAATAAATGTATTTTAATGAAAACTATTATCATTACTTATTTAGTAAATTAAAAATAGGTATTATACTATAAAGCTACAAAGGGATAATTTGAAGATAGTCCTTTAATGTTTCATTCAAATGAATTTAGCATTACTTTTTTATAGTCTTTTCCTCAAACTAATAAAAACTTAGTGCCTTTCTTTATCCCAACTACTGTGGGGGGTAGGGAGCAGCAAAAGGGGTTCATTTGATTACCAATGAAAAGCAAGAGAGAAAAGAAGCTGATGTGGTCATTCTGGCTTGAATGAGACATTTTCATTGGCTTTTGGTGTAAATAACAAACTTCATTTTTAGATTTTTTTATTTTATTGTTAATTATGTGTGCATGTGCATGTGTGACTATGTGTAGGTATGTGCTTATGAGTACTGTGCCAGTGGAGACCAGAAGAGGATGTCAGATGCCCTGCAGCTGGAGTTACAGGTGTTTGTGAGCCACACAAAGTGAGTTCTGGGAACCAATCTCAGGTCTTCTGAAAGAGAATAAGTGGTCAAAACTGCTGAAACACCTTTCCAGCCTCTAGAAATATACTTCTTGAAATTCAATGAAAAGAAAAAAAATCTCAATGGAAATTAGAGAGTTACTTATTTGAATGGCCATAAATATAGGGCATATAAAAGTCATCACATATAGTTGAGCTGCGATTATAAGAAAATTTAAAGCCTTAGATGCATATGTTAGGAAAGTAAACTAAAATCAGTTAATTGTGGATTTATAAATTGGATCCAATAAGTTATCTATAAATCAACAAATAGAAAACAGCATTAGAAACCTAAGGAATGGTAAAAATAAATATAAAACACAAGAAACATGTAAATGTAATTTTTAATGTATATGTGTGTTCACATATGCATGCATGATAGGGGGTGTTTGTATGTGCATGAATGATAGGGGAGGTTATGCATACATGATAAGAGGGATTGTTCATGAATGTTACAAGGGAGGCTCATGGATCAGAAAATGCATGTGGAGGTCAGAGGACCACTTTGTGGGGCTGGTTCTTTCCTTCTGCCTTACATAAGCTTCAGTGATCACACTCAGGACTCCAGGCTTGCACAGCAAACACCTTCACCTGCTGTGTTATCTTGCCAGCCCTGGAATCTTATAGAGATGAAAAATCATAAGGTACTCGGGTAATTTTGCATCAATACTTTAAGATTTAAACCTAAAACACAAAACTCACAAAACCTAGCAAAATACCAAGAATCTGAGTCATCTGATACTAAAGAAGGCAAATGCTTTCAGTAGCCTACCCCCTACCTCTGTACTTTCACTTTCTGTGGTTGCCCTTACCCACGTTCAAAACACTGGATGAGAAGTTTCAGCAAGAAACAATTCACGTGTTTTAAACTCAGCACCATTCTGAGTAGAGTGCTATAATCCCTCACTCTCCTACCCAATCCCACTCATCCTTTATACAGCATATCTACACTGTATATGCTATCCCCTCAAGAGTCACCTAGTAGCCCTCAGAAGAATTGCTGGGATATTTCGGTGCTTATGTTCGTGCATCTCTTATCTTACTTACTAATGGCTCCAAAGCAAGAGGATTAATGACACTAAGAATGCAGATACACCCCCAAAGAATCCAGAAGGTACTTCCTTTAAACTGAAATGGTAATACAATATTTTAATAGAAAGACTACATTCAGGTAACTGTTTTTGTAGTATATTATAATTGTACTATTTTACAATCAGTTATTCTTGTTAATCTCTTACTGTGCCTAATTTATAAGTTAACCAATGTAGTAAGTATTATATGTATGGAGGAAAAGGACAGACTTGGGAACTATTTATGGTTTCAGCATGCA
>CABHPH010144937.1:0-11615 GCA_902168325.1 Peromyscus nudipes
ATTGCCGAGCACTCGGCGGAGGAGCCGGGGCGGTGTGCGGGGGCGCTCGCCCCGCAACTTCACTCCCGCCGCCCGCCGCGCGGGGGACTCGGGCCGGGAAAACTTTGTCCCCGCGGAGCCGAGCCGAGATTGGGGGCGGCGGGCGCGGGCGGGGGCGGCCGGCGGGGCGACGGCCAAGCGCTGTTTGTTTCTTTTCACTTCCTGCGGCAGCCGCTGGCGATGAGGACGGCGGGGCTGAGGCGGAGCGGCCGCGGCCCCCGGGAGTGACAGTCGCCCCGTCGGGATTTCCCGTCCCCCTCCCCCCCAGGGCCCGGGCCATGCGTGCGCCGTGAGGGGCGGGCGTCCCGACTCGGCGAGCTGATGCGGACTCGCTTTTGAGCGGCTAGGGTCGAGAGAAGCAGCCCCAAAATGGAGGATTTTACCGCCCGGACCTACGGGACCAGCGGCCAGGACAACAGACCTCTGTTCGGGGAGACGTCTGCCAAGGTGAGTGCGGGAGTGGGCCCCGGGCCAGAGTGCGCCTGGCCCGCCTCCCTCCGTCCCGCTGGCTCCTGCAACGGGCCTGGAGTGGACTTGGAAGTGGAGAGAGCTGGCCCTGCAATCCCGCCTCCCTCTCGGGATGTTTGCCCTGCACTCGTCTGTCCCCCAAGAGCAGGTTGGAGTGGTGGAGAAAGTTCAGAAAGTTCTGGGCAGTTTGTGGGAAGCCCTTCACGAGAGTGCGGAAACCCCACTGTGCAGGGAGATTCCTGGGACGGTTGCACAACCGCACTCTGGAGCTGCGCTTCAGGTGTGCGGCTGGAGCTTCCGCCCAGAGCCTAGGGTTGCTTCTGATTATTGTGTACCTAGAGTCTTTAAGGGGTCTGTGCCGAGGTTGTGAAGCAGTTATGTGAGGGGGGAAGTGATCAGAGGGCCCCAGCGCTCAAATAAGCAAAGACCGACAAGTCCTTGAAAAGAGTCTAACACTTCTCAAGAAGCTTGATTAGGTAATGCTCCTCCTGGCCAACAACTGAAGAGAACCCTTCTCTACACAGCATTAACTTTCTGAGAGGTCTGGGCAATATTAAC
The DNA here is from genome assembly GCA_902168325.1 of Peromyscus nudipes. Classification (NCBI taxonomy): domain Eukaryota; kingdom Metazoa; phylum Chordata; class Mammalia; order Rodentia; family Cricetidae; genus Peromyscus; species Peromyscus nudipes. Next base: position 1,066 of record CABHPH010144937.1, read on the forward strand.
CTGCTGTTTTTTCCTTCATTTGTAAATGGCATTGGTGACCATTGACCCCTGATAGAGGACTGTCAGCCTTTCAAAAGTTACCGCACTTAGTGCAGAGCTTGGGTTTCTTAAGTGCAGAGCTTGGATTTCTTACATTTGGGGAAGAGTCTGTAGGGCACATAGGGAACTTCTCCACCTGGCCTTTAGGGGCACCACCCTGAATTTGGATGCTGCCAGTCTGCCTAAATTCCACATAGACTTTGCTTTATCTTGGAGTGTTTTAATAAAACATTTTAAGCTTGATGTCTAGATTCTTGTGGCTTTACCTACTCTCAGCTCACTGTGCTCATGAACTCTAGGTTAGTAATGTTCCTATCAGTGCAGACATTACTAATCCTGAATACTGAAGGAAAGCGGTCAGGAATAGAAGATCTGAATATAGATATATAGAGATCTAGGTGGATGTGTCCTGTGTCACAGCACAGGGGAAATGTGTTTTGGGTACAAAGAGAAACTGGTTGCATTAATGGAGAAAATTCAACCAACTGTCCCCAAATCATTATCTCCTGCACATATCTTTTTGAGCACTGATTGGGAGTCTGAGCGATTGGGACCACTTTGAACTCCACAGACCCTGTAATGCAGCGATACTGAACTTCCTACTGGACTTGTGGACTTGTGCAGACACACAGAAGCTGGGGCAATTCACTGTGTCAGTTTCAGCGCTTGGGAGGCTGGGGTGGAAGGAACACTTGATCTCAGCTGTTCAAGGTACACAGTGCAGCCCTGACCCCAAAACAAAATCAGAAGCTTAGAAAGCAAAACAGCTAAACCTCCTAACAACTGTGTAGACACTGAGAAATAATTGATGCTATTGACCAGCCCACTGCCTAATGCTTGAAAGTTTCCTACCGTCCCTCATCCATTTGAAACCCATCCAATGACATCAGTATCCAAATATATATCTGCTCATGGCACACCTGAGTCCAAGTGTACAATGAGTAGCATGCCCTGCAGTACTTAGGCAGCTTTAGAACATTGTAGCTTCGGGGACTCAGGAAAAGGTTAAGAATAATATGTAATTACAACTCTTACAACTGCATCACTCAGCCTGCCTGTGAGGTGGACAGGACCATTGCGTATAAATGGAGAAAGGAAAGAAATCATGGTTTGGCGTGAGGCAAAATGTGTTTCCAATAAATTGAGATTCCTAACCCGAAGGCGAGGCATCTGCCTTTGTTTACAGTAGAGACTTTATTTGTAGGCTGGCGGGCAAGGGACCAGAATGCGATCCCAGTAATGATGGACACATTGCAGTACGGCCATTCATTTGGACAGTAGGAACTGCTGGCACTGGAGCAGTCTTGGGATTAAAGAAATCTCACTCTCTCCCTTGTATGTGGGTGTCTGGCTTACTCCCTTGCAGAGGCCAGGAAACTAAGACACAGTAGCCACTTAAGTGGAAACTTGGTAATAGTGAACTGCTGTTTGCCAGAAAAAAATCTAGAGAGGAGAAAGCCCACTTTCTTATGACCGGTTCTCAGAGCTTTTAGTGATCTTCTTTCTTTGGAACAACCGACCGTGTGGAGGTGTGCAGTTATAGGTGTGATCCCTAATTTTTAAGGTAAACAGGACTGAAGCCCAGACAGGAGAATCTGGAGAGCTTGTGTTTCCTCAGTGCTAGGCAACAGGCTGGCCACTCAGCTTTCCCTTGTTTGATCATCAGGGTCCTTTCTAAGATGGAGGCTTTATTTCTAGTGTACAGCCAAGGAAGTGGACTTCACAGCGTTACTTGTGCAGGGACACGTTACTTCTCTGGCAATATTTTGCCAGTTCCCTTTTGTGAGTTGAACAGTGAGGTGAATAGTAACTTAACCTCGTAGCCTGTGTGGACTACTCTCGGCACACTGTAGACAGTCACATACTTGTCGCCATTTTCCAGGAAGTTGGGGTGGAGTGATTGCCTCAGGTCAAATGGTGAGTTTGCACTCACGACGCTGGAATCTACTATAGAAGAAGAAACCTAACCTGGTGGACCTGGAGCAGCACCCGAGTGGGCAGTCCCGAAGGACAGTCTGCCTTCTGTACTGAATGATCACGGTGATTTTAAGGACTGGAATTACAAATGTATTCAGTCTTCAGTGTGATATTTAGGAAAAGCTTCATAGATGGAGGCATTATAACTTCTTGTTACATTTGAGGGATACTGGCAGAGGGAATGGTGGTTTCTTAACTGCACCTCATTGATACTTTTGGAAATGTTATCAACCCTGGTCAGGATATCAGAATGTTATTTTCATGGTTTTAAACCATTTCTTCCCAGCAAGGACACAGTAGGATTGTTGTGAGCCTGAGGCCAGCTTAGGCTATGTAGTTCCAGGCCAATCTGAGGTATAGTGTGAGACTCCGTTTCAAATAAAACTAAAAACCAAAAACATTAAGTTCTGTCCCATAGTACATTTCTGTCAGATGAAAACCAAGTATGGCAGAGAGCAAAATAATATCTGATGTTTCTTTGCCCGTGTTGTAGTTTTTGTACTTAAAAGAGCACGGCTCATATGTGAACCACAAGATCAGGGAATGTATGCTTGCCTAGCAGGCACAAGGCTCCAGGTTTAATTCCTTACCCCACCCCACCCCCAAACCCTGCCCACTCACCCACCCAACTAACCAAAACACCCAGAAAAGACTTAAGCTCAGTGGTAGAGCACTTGCCTAACAAATACATGGTCCTGTGTGTTTGATCCCCAGCAACACTCTCTCTCTCTCTCTCTCTCTCTCTCTCTCTCTCTCTGTCTCTCTCTCTGTCTCTCTCTCTGTCTCTCTCTCTGTCTCTCTCTCTACAAAGAAATATTTGGGCCTTATATGTAATTTAGAATTTCTTTGTAGACCTACCAAAATATTTAAACCCATAAATCCATTGTTTCTGTTATATAATCAATATAAATTAAGATTTTAAAAATGTGTTTGTACTAAGTCTTTGATGTCCAGTGTATGTTTTATGCTTGGAGTCCATTTCAGTTCAGATTGGCCACATTTCAGGTACTAACCACACACCGCCAATCCTGTCATTTGGACAGCGTGTTCCAAAGCTAGTGGATTACGGTTATGGGTTTGTAGCCCAGTTTATGAATGCCTTCCTTTGCTGTGAGAGTTTCAGAAGCCTGACATGCTGATTTTTTCTCTGATGCTAGCTGATGAGGGTAGGGGTAGTACTTCCGCTTTGGTAGTGCGGCCTCCTTTTAGCCCCAACAATAAGACCTAGTTCTACCCCCTACTGTGGGAGCATTCCAAGACAGGGCTCTGTAGAATGCTTTGTGGTAGACCTAGGACTCTTTCTTTGTTCTCCCTTCTCCTTCCCTGCTGTAGTGTGAACTAAAACCAGGAGATAGTCCCTCTGCTGTCCTTGGTTTTAGAAAAACACCTGTCTCACCAGGCAGTAGTAGCGCACGCCTTTAATTCCAGTACTTGGGAGGCAGAGGCAAGCGGATCTCTGTGAGTTTGAGGCCAGCCTGGTCTACAAAGTGAGTTCCAGGACAGCCAGAGTTATATATATTACACAGAGGAATTTTGTCTTGAAAAGCCAAAAAGAAAAAAGAAAAAGACCTGTTTCTACAGTAAATTGTTGTCTGGGGTTGAGTGTCATCATTTCTTGACTTTGTAGTTGGTTGCTAGGTATCCGAAATCAGTTTCAGCTGTTGAGGCTGGGTGATTCTTTCGGTGGGAGAGAGCAAAGCTTTTCCCCACAGCTGATGCAGATGGGCAAAGGACAAATGCTTCACTTGGTAGAATATAACACAAGATGGTTTCCAGATGAACGTGTTCCAGCGGTGATAACGGAGAACAAAGTATGTAGTTACTCTTCCTGTTGGAAACTGAGGGTGAGGAGTTGCTGCAGTGGACTCTAGCAGATAGCAAGGGGAAAGGAAGCCCCCTGTACAGGTTAGTGGACTCTGAGGCTTAGATACTTGCTTCTAAGAGCAAAATCCTCTTCCCATGTCCCCCAGTAAACAAGTAAGCAAACAAGTACCAAACCAAGATTTTTTTCATCACTTGTAGTCCTAACTGTTTGAACTGGGAGCATTCAAATGTAAGATGAGGATGCTATTTATTGGATTTCAGCCCCTTTCAAAATGTTTCTTTCCGATTAAGGTCATCACTGTCTGTCTTGCTCAGGGTCCCACAAGGCTGCCCTCCAAGGAGTGTAAGCTTCTAGCTTCTCATCTTTCTGTGATGCTGTGAGTACAGCTCTCTCTCCCTCGAAGGAGAGCTAGTTGCCAAGGGACTGCAGACAGTTGCCTTTTCTCATCAAGCCTGCCAAATCACTTTCAGTTCCTTGTGCCAAAGTCGCAATTCTGGACAAATGGATGCAGTTGACTTTTCCCTTTCTTCTCTGTATGTTTCTTCCTCCTGTCTCAAGATCAGTGGACTTGGGGTCTCTGGGGGATGGGCCTCTGCCAGGCATCAGATCTTTGGAAAGCTCTGCAGAAGACATCCAGAGAGGGTTGGGATGCACTGGTTGTACCTTGCTCTGTGCCAGCTCCATCCAAGGTCACATTTCTCCTCTGATCTTTGGAACTGCCTCCTTTTTCTCCCTCTTCTGGGGATTGAACTCAGGATGTCAGGCTTGAGTGGCAAGTGCTGTTTTTGGCCTTGCATCTAACTGCCTCTCAATTTTTGTGATCTTACTGTAGTGCTGCCTCTGCCCCCAAACATGAATCCTGTTCAGTCTGTCTTATTTTCTGCTTTGGAAGCTTGCAGCCCTGTTTCCGTCATCCTCTCTCCAACAAACCTGGCTGTTAAGAGGGCACTCTGGCACTGGTCTGTGTACTGTGAGGAACTTGGGTAGATGTGGCTTCTTGTAGAGTATGGTCCCTAAGTGAAGGGGCTGTTGACTCATCATCCTGTGTATGGATTTTAAGTATATCAAGTTTTAAGTGATGTGAGGGACTAGCATCACCCCAAAATAACCTGCAGTCTTGGGAGGTTCTAAAACATCAAAAACGCAAAGGCTTCTGTTCAGAAACTTGGATTCACTGGCTGCCCAAACAGGAAGTGGTGTTTTAAACTCTCGGGCAATTCAATTACTGTTTCTCTTCCTGTTGAGGTATATATAGCAGAGGCCGGTAGTAAATGGGTGAATAATGCAGTGTTGTGTAAGAAAGAAACCAAGTTTGGCCTCCTAGAAGCTTTAATGATTTACTGTTCTCTGGGAAGACTGGACTTTTGCTCAGGTGTGGTAATTGCTTGCTTCTCATGAACTGAATAATTACTTTTCTTATGGTCAGATGCAGGTCATGCATAGATATGGTAACAATATTTTCTGAGCTCAGATATTTGATAAACTTGAGTGTCCTTATGGGAAGTGAAATGAATTTAAAGTTACTGACTGCTTTAAAAATTGGGGCTAAGCATGGAGGAGTCAGTTCGGCTCCCACTAAGCTCTGAGGGGTCTAATCAATCATTAAAGACTTTGCATTGGACATGGCCACCTGAATAGGCCACCATTTACCATTGAATGACAACTGTTCTGTTGTAAGGACTTTTATTTCCTAATCCTTATAGTAACCTAACAAGTTGTACACAATTGGAAGACTATATCTTAAATGTTAAGTGACTTACCCAAGCCTACTGGTTGGTACATGGCTGAAGAGAAGGTCTGTAAGTCAGTGTTTATGCAGTCTGCCATTCTGAAGCTTGGGTGCACATCATTAGTGTGCTTCTGTAGGTACCAACTCTAGCTGTTTTTCTCCCCTTAAACACGAAGACGGTGTTTGTGCTCTATTTTTACTTTGATTTCCATAAATGGTACTTCAATGAACATAATCTATTTCAGGTATCTGTGAGGAGAATCTGGTAGGATGAATGTTCAAAAATATTTATAACCTGAAGATGCTTCAAAATGTGAATATGATGAAATAAGAGGACATTAACAAATGTCTGTGAATTAACTTTTTCTTGATCAAAACGAAGAGGGAATTTTGCATTCATATTCATGCATAGCAGTGCAAAATGTGTAAAGCTGTCAGTGTAGATGTATTTTTTGTTTTTTATTTTATTCTTTTGAGACAGGGTCTACATAGCCTTGGTTGTGGTTGAACTGTGTAGACCAGGCTAGCCTCAAACTCAGAGAAATCAGCCTGCCTCTGCCTCCTGAGTGCTGGGATTAAAGGAATGGCCACCTGCATTCTTGAAACTCCTTGCCTACATTTCCCCTGCTTATGGTTCTGTTCAGAGTTCATGGTTTCTTTGGGAAGTCTCAGAAAGGTTATACCAATGGGCAGAGTTCATTTTCTCTAGAGTTAGCCAGTGAGGCAAGAAGTCTCATTTTCCACTCATGTGGATGTCATTTGCCCCTCTACTTGTCTCTGGTGACCATATAAGGGGAAGACCCCATTTAGGCAGGGCCATACAACTCAGAAGAAACACGGACAGGGCACGAGATTTCTCACAACAGAAACCCTCCCACATTTCATATCTTCTTAGGGATTTCCCCCCCCCCTTAGGGCTATCTTACCCAGCCATTTCTAGAGCTTGAGTGACATGAAGTTTTCCTCTGCGACTGGAAGAAAAACAAGTAATTTCTGAAAGTCCATCTCTAACTTATAGCCATAAAATCATTGTGTGGGAAATGTGAAAGAAGGATGTGGCGCAGGCCTGACTCCCTCACTCTAGGTAAACAGTGGGAAGTTCTGCTAGTGGGCTTTGTATACTCACACATTGCTTTGCTTCCTTACTAGAAAGTATACCGAGAATTCAGAGATACTGATGAAAGTGTGGTCTAGGCAGCCAAGCATGGATAGATGTCAGAATGTTCCCTTTCATAGCTGGAATTCTCAAAGATGTCAGGTCAGACTTCTGAGTCTTGACCTAGAAGCATGAGTAGAATTGTAACTGGGCATGGTGATAGCAGATCTCAAGAAGAGGAGTCCAGTGCAAATCAGTGAAGTTCACAACTACATCCCAGGAAATGTGCTAGGTCATATGTCTTTTCTCAGAGATGGTACGTGCTGGAGGGAAGATAGAATGTTCTTTTCCTTTTCTTACCATTGCTTATTAGGCTCTACCTGGTCTTTCTGTTCTTAAGTAAACTCCTAGAACAAAATGCCACTTGGTGTGTAATTTGCAAAGGACAGAATTTATCTTCTCACTGTTCAAAGAGGTTGGGAAGTCCAAGACAAAAACATCCCCAATATTGGTGTCAGGCAGGGGCTGCTTTCAAGGTAGTGACTTGTTGCTGCCCCCTAGAGGGGAGTAATGCTGTGTTCTCAACATAGTGGAATGACTGGGCCTGCAAGAGGCTTTGAGGGGTGCTGATCCCATGCAGGAGGGCACCCACACCTTCCGAAAGATGATAGCTCCCCTCCCCCCCCCGCGATTGGGGGAAATGGGCCTCCTTTTTCTCCTAGCATTTTGTTTTGTGGGGATGACTGATACAATGGGTTCAAGAACAGGACTGAGAACCTGAGGTGGGAGAGAGCTTCCAGCCTCTTTCTGGAGAGGTCAGAAGCAGGTAACTCAAAAGACTGGGAAGCACAGTGAAGGACTAGCCGAGGATAGACAACACGGATCTAGTAAACCTAGTTTCTGCCTTTACCATGTAATCATCTTGATACATTCTGGGTATCGTGGTTGGCAGAGGAAAATGAGGTACAATGAAGTCACTCTGAGCATTGGCAGCCCCCAGAGGCACATGGCTTGGTTTTGCCTTGATTTAGAAAAAGGTGCTTTTCTGGGAAGGTGAGGGCATGTGTGCCATGGTACAAACTTAGAAAGTGTACCATTGGGCTGGACTTCCATTATATGAAGTGGCTCAATGAGAGTAAAAAAAGCTTTGGCCTTACCATCCCCAACTTTGACATGTGGAGGAAGAGATGACTCAAGTTCTAAGATAGTTTAGACAGATCCAGAGCAAGGCTTAGTGGCAGTGCCCAGTAGTTGTTGGGGCTTTGGATCACATGGCCCAGGCTTCCCAAAGATTTATCCTCCAGGGAGTGTTCTGTGCATTTTTGAAATTGCTAAGCCCAGTTATCTGTGAGAGGTCCTCAAGTCACAGCTTTGGTGTAGTAGATTGGTTATGTTCTGGCTAGTGAATGTGGTTCAGTTTTGGGGGAAGAAGGTGGGGGAGAGACTGGTGGAAGGAGGATTTGGCATAGCAAATAGTTAAAATGAAGGGAAGAAGTTGCTATGACTGAAAGTTGTCATATGCTGGCCCGGAAAACAAATGTCCAGCCTGGTGAAGTCTTGGCTTACGGAGTCTAGGATTAGTACACAGGGATGTGAGCTGTTCCGCCAAGGTTTGGAGATGAGCAGCATCTCTGGAGAGCTTTAAGTAGTTGACAGTGATGTTTGTTCATATGTCATGGTTTTGGAGTGGAAAAAGAAACATTCAAGTGTGCAGTGTGGAGACACACCTGGGGAAGGGTGTAACTCTTCAGGGCAACCTCCAGCCCTGCCCCCACCTTCTCCAAGAGTGTGGAGGAGAATGTGCTGCATTCTTGGGCTTTTCTTTTCTCCTTTCCTGTTGTTTCCTCCCTGGGAGTGCTGAGACACATTATTTAAGGATAAAGCCCTGGTAATCACTGCCTTTTTCTGCTCTAGCAGAAACTGACCTTGTAATAAAGCTAGGAAGATGTGGACCCTGGTAATTCCTAAAGTTTATTATTGCTATTTCCTTGAAATCAACAATAGCTTATCCCAGGAAGCACTTGAGAGGATGTTGAGCCTGAGGTACAAGACCACGCCATGTCTTCTGCTGGTCTGCTACATGTCCATCCCACAAGGCTACATTAGGTTCTGACAGGTCAGGCCCCAAGTGAGAGATGAGCACCCTCTACTGGTGTGAGGCATTAAGGAAAATGCTGAAGGAGAGGCCACCTTTCCCACTGTTAACTGACAGTCTCGGGGAAGCACACAGGTATTGTATCTTACAATGTAATAAGTTGTCTTTGGGGGTCTTGAAGAGGAATCTCTCTCCTGAGGGATGATAGCCAGAAAGGGTTTATAGTGGAAATGTTCGGAGTTTAGCTCTGGGGGAGGGTAGTCAAATTGGGAGCGGCATCTCAACCATTTCACCTCCCAAGTTACAGTTCACTCATTTAGGAAAGTACCTGTCATGTCTTTAGCTTATTTTATGGACCAACATAAGAACTGATTGTTTATGAAATACAGCATTTCCTATATTCATGTGTTTATATCATGCAACAAATTTTGCCTAGGGCCAGAAGTTTGCCTCACTTGATGATCCAGCATGATGGATACTTTAACTAGTGAAAATTAAAACCCTGAGCTGCCATGAACCTCGTAACAGTGTCCCTTGTCTTCAAGATGCCTGGAATCATGGGCAGTATAACTTAAGAGCCTTTCTCTTAGCTAAGTACTAACCATATACTGTGGCTATAACTTAGCTTTTGAAGTGCAACAGTAAACTGAACACAATCTTTCCCTTTTGCAGAACTTCATACAGATGTTTGTACTGTATGTTAATTACAGCAACCCTCCCCCCAGTTCTACCATCTCACTTAAAGGTCACTCTCTGACTTTTCTTTGGCATATCTAAATTGCCAGCCTCACTCAATTAAGTAAAAGCATAACACAAATGAAGGTGAAGTCTGACAGCTTGAGTTGGCTATGCGAGACAGATGGCATGGGTATTATGTAGTCTCAGTACTGTGCAAAGGATGATGATGATGATGGGGTGTGTGTGTGTATGTATGTGTATAGGGTAGGATGGGACTACACAACATGATTTTATCATGCTGCTCAGAATATACAGTTTAAAACATAAATTGTTAATTTTTGCAATTTCCCTTTTGGTATTTTTGGATTGTTAACCACAGGTAACTGAAGCCATGGAAAGCAAAGTCCCATTGAGGAAGATTATTGTACTAGACTTATAATTTAAATCAGAAACCATTTCATAGGCAATCTCCCCCTAAATTCTCATGCCTCTTCCCACTTCTTAACGTTCTCTAAGCCCCTTTAGAATTCATGCCTTCATCTTTTTATTGTTACTTGGGTTTTGTTTAGCACAAAGCCTGCTTTAGGAGAAGGTAAATTTACACGTAATTTGCCATGGAAATGGAAGACTGAACACAATGCTTGTTAGCATTCTAAATTCTATAGCAACAGGGTATTTCTCAAGAGTAGACGATAGCTGCTGGCTACTGGTTACTTGGGATGTTACCGCAAATATCCTACAAAAGCCATCACTTCCTGAGTTCCAGTCCGAGGGCCTGTACCTTTTTCATCAGTGCACTGGATGATGACTGACCAGGCAAGATTGGGGACTTTTTAGTTAGAAGGTGACTAGGCCTACTTTGACCCAAGTGTAGTCTGAAGTGGATTCAGAACTGTAAATTATTGAAACTATCACTTTGCTCAGTTTGGTCTATCAAACAAAATAGGGTTTAAGGGATCTCCATTTGGGGTTACATAGCTAGACAGTGGCAGAGTAAGCTAAAAACTAGGATAAAAATAAAATGGGGGGGGGTATGGAGAATGGTAGTTTCTGGGAAAAAAAACACCAGCTGCAGACACAGAAAAACTTTGAGTTCCAGTTTCTTTCTTTC
>CABHPH010144937.1:11715-41870 GCA_902168325.1 Peromyscus nudipes
CTGGTGCTCACTTGGTAGCCCAGGCTGGCCTTGAACTCACAGAGATCTGCCTAGCTCTGCCTCCCGAGTGCTGGGATTAAAGGTGTGCACCACCAACGCCCGGCTCCAGTTTCTCTTATAAATGACCAAGTTTAAATGCAACGTCATCTCCATATACAATTTAGCTCAGTTGTGGAGCACATTTTTCCTTTAAATGCCCTTTGTTGCCTTAACTAGTGATTGAATCATTCTGTTCTTTGGAGATTGGACCTAGAAGAACCCGCCAAACCCTGAAATACAATCTTTTGTCCCAAGCAAAAGATTTCTGTCCTAAGCTTTGAACTCTCAAAATGGTTTGCTCAAGGCTCATACCAGATCTTGTTAAAAATGTTTTTTGACTCAGCATATCTGAAGCAAGATTTGATCTTGCATTTAAACGAGCTCTTAGGTGAGGCTAAGGCAACTGGCCCATAGTCCATATTGGAGTAGGTAGGCTTTGGTTACAGCATTTTAAGTGAAGTTACAAATTAACTCAGTGGTGGTTCTCACAAGGATTTATGGTTGTCTGTAGCAGGAGCCCCGAAGGCAAGGCACTGGCTGGGAGAAAGAAAACACTGTTAGGCATTTCTACCACATCCCCAATAGTTCATCTCATCTTAGGAACAACTGAGAGAACTGCTGTTAATCCAGGAAGATACCTGAAATTGAGTGACTATCTAGAAGCCAGGCAGGGAAAATTTATTTAGGTCTATTTTCATTGTAATGATCAAAGCAGTTATGCTGTTCTTAATAGGCTAATGGGACATGCTACTAATAGGCTTTGTGAGGTGCCATCTGCCACTTGACAGCCTTGTCGACAGCAGTAGTGGCTCTTAGGATATGCTGTCCAGCACGGAATGTTAAGTTCAATGGGAACATTTTTTTTGGGAGGAAAATAGGCCTGATAGTCTTGTTTCTTTATCGTAGAATTATAGGACACCTTGAATGTTTTGATTTTCTTGAGCCCTTTTTTCCCATGTGCAAATCATACTGCAATTTCATCCTTAGATGTGTGCTATACACAGGTATGCACACATTGGAGGCCAGAGGTTGATGTTTGATGTTTTCCTTTATCATTCTATATATTTTTTGAGATAAAGTCTCTTAATTCAGCTACTCTGGCTGGCCATTGAGCTCTACAGACCCACTTTGTCACTATACTCCATCCACTGACTTACAGATGTATGCTGCTGTGTCCAGCTTTCATTCTTAAAAAAAAAAAAAAAAATTGTGTATGCTGTGCATGTGGGTGACCAGAGGCCAGAAGAGGGTGTCAAGTCCCCTGGAGCTGGAATACAGGGACTTGTGCACTCATCTCTCCAGGCCCCATGTCCAGCTTTTTATGTGAATGCTCTGGGGTTTGAGCCAAACTCTGGCCCTTTGGCTTATGCGGTAGGCACTTAACTAAGCCACCTCCCCAGACCCCTCAGACCTAGTTTTAGAAGCTATGTTAAAGTCTTGTCAGTTGCTCTCCATTGTTTTGTTTTGTGTCGCCCCCCCCCCCCCATTACTCCTGATTTTGGCAGACAAGCCGCTGTGACATTTAGAAACTGTGACTCACCTTGGTTATTATACACTTCTGTTGGTAACAGCTGTTAGGGTATGAAGACCCACAGTAAATGTCTGCAAATCTCTAAGAGCAGGTGGACAGCTGAAACTTTCATACTTGTACAGATTTTATCCTTGTACACTTTGGTAAAACACACATACATTGGCCACATGTGGAGGAAGTTAGGTGATTAATGAATTGCTCCCAGGTCTCTTTCCTAAGAAATGGTCTTAATTTCTGGTGGACTCTGGTGGGCTGTGGTGCTAAGATCTCGTGAGTTCTTGATGCAATTAGGGTGTGGTTGTGGTTTAGTTTAGTTTTCCCTTCTAACCTCTTATCACTGCCTTCAGCTGGAAGAGTTGTGGTTTGTCCTGGCATAGTCAAGCACACACCAAACCTGGCCTTTCTACACTCCCGGCTTTGCCTACCACTTTAATTTGTGGTTTTCAAAGGTAGAGAATTTGGAAGAGGTTTTAGTTTGTTGCTGTTTCCCCCTTTCTGTTGATACTAAAACAATCTTTCAAAGGCCAAAGTAGTATGGAGCCTGCCCAGCATAATGTACAAGGTTCAATCCCAGTAGCACCTGGTCCACAAATGCAAATTCGTGACTTGGCTTTGGTTTCTCACAAATAAGTTGTTCTCAGCGGTCCTACAGTACTGTTTTAAACCCAACCTTGTACATAGTTCCTTTTCTCTTGGGATGGGAGTGTTGGGGAGTCAAGCCTGGGCCTGTGCATGCCAGGCAAGTGCTGTACAACTGAGTGACGACTCTAACCCTTGTTCTGTAATTCTGTAAAGAACTTACCAACCTCATTACTTCATAACATAGTTACACTTGGTTTTGGAACTAGCTCCAATTTTTGGCAAGTAGTTTAAAACACACTGGGCCCAAGTTTACCTTAACCTGTAAAATGTAGATTCCCAAACTCTGCTTTAGATTTAGGTTAGGCTGAAAACCACAAGAAAACATAATGGATAGGACCTTGGCTCTTCAAAGAATTCTTTGTTTAAATTACTCAAGTCTTACTAAGTTGGAGAAAAACAATCCAACTGGCCTAGATAGCTGGTCCTTTCTAAGAGTACCAAGTATTTCCAGGGAGACAGAGCCACCTCCTTTGTCACCTGTATACATCTCCATCAGTCTGGTGCCAAGGCTGGCAACCTGAGTACCATTCCCCCCAGTACCATTCCCATCAGCACAGGCACTCCTCAGCCGGCCTCATTTCCAGAACCTTGTTCACATTTTTATTAGCAGCTTTCTTTGGAAGGTGTCAAAGGGCCAGCTCTTGGTCTCTTCAGTCTGTAGATTCCAGCTTCTGCTCTGGCAGCCCTGAATCCAAGTCATCCGCCTTACAAACTCTTGTCTCTTTCAGGACCGAATCATCAATTTAGTTGTTGGCAGCTTAACCACCTTGTTGATTCTAGTAAGTATTTTTTTTTTTTTTTTGCATTTATAATCTTGGCCAGTTGAGAACTTTACTATCAATCCTCTCAAAACAAAAGACTTTTAAAAAGGGTGTGAACATATAGATATTCCAATCGTGGCCAAGTTCAAAAGAGTAAATCAGTCAACTGAGTTGGCCCTGATTACCTGCCTGGTCAATCTGTAAAATGATGGTGGCACTAATCATTGACTGTCACCTCTCCCATTTCTTTTAATGTCTTGAATTTACTCTGGCCAGGTTTTAAAAGATTCAGACAGTATATGGTATATTTTTTAATTCTGTATAGTGCATCAGAATATGTGTGATATACATTCTGTGTATGTCTATCAAAGTAAAAAGCTGTAGTTTGTAAAGTCTGATAACCATATAAACTAAGCCAAACCAGCTTTGTGTATATTCACTTTTTTTCTTCTAACTTTGTAATTTAATTTAATTCCCCATAGCATCTTAGCAATGCTGAAAACAGAGACAAAGACATTAACAGTCTGTGCATGAGTGTGCGCCACACCATTCTGGGAGAGCTTTCATAAAAATGGAATGCTTCACAAATTTCATGTCACCCTTGTGCAGGGACTATTCTAATCTGTGTACTGTTCCAATTTTAGTGTCTGTTCTACCAAAGTGAGCACTATTCACTTTTGGTAGGAATATTTACAATACCAAGATAATCAGGTCTTTTTCTAGTAGGTACTAATCTTGGGAATGGGATTTAAATGATTGCTAACCTTTGTTAATGAAGAGGTTTCTTTTTGAAACTGGTTTTGCCTTCTCTTGTACTTGCTGGAAAAGTTAGAAAGAAGTATTAAATAACTCAACGTGATTTTATGATGCAAAACGTATTACCTTGCTCAGCCGCAGTCTAACTACACCTTGGAATTACTCTTAAGGCCTTCCATGTCTCTCCACACAGGTGACACTCATCAGTGCTTTTGTTTTCCCTCAACTACCTCCCAAACCACTGAATGTATTTTTTGCTGTCTGCATCTCTTTGAGTAGTATTACTGCCTGCATACTTGTGAGTACTATAGAACTTGAATCTTTGTAAGGGCTAAATATGGTAGTGCTTAAATTTCTAGTTCCTGGGTCTATATAAAAGGGCATCTCTCCTTTTTACCCTTCATCCAAGGATAATCTGAATTCCCCTTTCTCCTCAATCCCAAAGTTCAGAAGCCTGAAGAAAACTATTTCCTTGATGGGTAGACATGAAAGTTAAGAATTGCCACAATACTTCAAATGGTGAAAAAGCACACAGTGACTATACATAGGGCTCAACAGTCTTCCAAGAACACACTGGATTACTTGTAATTATGTATGGGTCCACTTGGATCTGTGTTGTCTCAGAAGGGAGACAATTAATATCACAATTCTCAGGAAACATGGCTGTCAAGTCGTAGTTCTACCTGTCACAAGATGGCTATAAATACAGACCCCTTTATGTGCTAAAAACACCCACCCCTAAAAGATACCTGGCTCTCTGTTATTTAGAGGTTATCTGTCAGTTTTGCCCTTAAATTCAAACAGTAAAATCTTGGGGAGAGGTTATGGTTCTGTGGGAAAGATTCTCTAACATGCAAGGAGCCCTGGGTCTGACCTCCAACATCATTTTTAAAAAGCAGTAAGTTTTTGTTTTTGTTTTTAAGTGAATCCTTAAATTGTTCCAAACCCATATAGGTTTTAAGCCATAACACTTAGTTAAAACTAGTCCTAAGCTGTTCTGCAGCCCTGAGTGACCAAGGTTGAGATATTAAATTATTTACAAGTAGTAAGCTCTCTTATATCTGAATCAGTCACATAAATCTAAGTGCCTTCCTTTCTAGTAATTCAGATATATTAAAGATATATAGAGATACATGTTCTTATCTAGCTTGATTGGTATACTACTTTGATCACAGAACCAAAACCATCACAAAAACAGGAATATATATGATCTTGGACCATGGAAACACATGTAGTACTACTTGAATCATAAAGAATTATGGCGGCATTGGCCTAAGGAATGATGATTAACTGAAGACTATCTTAGAACAATAAATACTATGATATCCACATAAAAAGAATTAGTTGTATTTTACATTGTAACAGTTGGTCATTACTTAAATTTTATTTGATTCTTCTTTTAGATCTACTGGTATCGACAAGGAGACTTAGAACCGAAATTTAGAAATCTAATTTACTATATCTTATTTTCTATCATCATGTTATGTATATGTGCGAACTTGTACTTCCATGATGTGGGAAGGTGAAGCTGCCAAGAAGAAACACTTACCAGGACACTCTGTGAATTAACTGCTGGAAAAAAAATATGCTGAAGAATCCTCTACAGAAGTCTGGTACATGATTTTCATGTTAATTGTAACTCTGAATTCCCTCTTGCAAGGGAGCTGTATCATAGATCTCTGCTTTCCTTTAAGAAGCTGAAACATTCCAGCCTCAAATGGCAAAGTATTTTCACTTTTGAAATTAATTTCATTTTTTACAATTTAATTGCATGGCTCAAATCTTGCATTTTAAGACAAATACTCTTTTATTTCTGTTAAACTGGATATACAATTATTGTTCCCTAGGCAACCAACTTTTGCTTATTACTACAATTTCACATTAATAAAACACAGATGGTGAAAAGACAACTTTGATTGTGAAGATCTAATTACAATAATAAATAAAATAATTTATACAAGTTTCCTTCTTTTTTTTCCTTCTGACTTTTCTATAAGGATCATATCATTAAAGCCCTATAGGCTTGTTTTGGCTTTACCCTTAGGAATGACTCTTGATTTGTTTTCTTTTGATACAGAAGCAAATTTTGTTTTTTAAAAGTGCCTGAGGGAGAAGCTATACTGTACCCCCAACAGGTAATGCACTAAGTGAACAGCATACTCTAATACCCCTCAACTATTTTCTGGGCAATTTATATAGTAAAACATGTAATAAAAAGTCATGGTTATCAGACACAGGCAGTATCACTTGCCCTCACTGAATTACTTCAAAGTGCTAACTGTAAAGTCCTGGCTGTCTTTGATAAGGGGTCATAACTGCTTTGCTATGGTGGGTTTTGTTATTTTATCCACATTCCCTTTAAGAGTTAAAGACTAAAGACCTGTAGTGAATTTTCTTGACTCTTTAATGCTTTCCTTTACCTTGCCTCAGTCAGCCCCCACTGCCAGCAATGGGGTAACCAGAGTAACCTTCACAACCACCCCCCATGTTCTTAGATCTCAATGCTGGCCATGTCAATCTTTCTGAAGGTCACTGCTAAGCTGGACCATGTTGTTAATATAACCTGAGCTATACCCAGGCCAACCGAGTCAGGACAGAGTACAGTGTCTAACTGCAGAGGTGAGTGTTAATGCTTGCTGAAAACCAGGGCAGTTAAGCTTTGGTGAATAAGTAGCTGCAGTGAATGCAACTCCCTCTTGACATAAAACTTAACAGGTCTGGGCAACGAACACGTCTATACTCCATAACACACTGTCATAAATTGGACCTCAGATGATGTAGTTAAAAGGAGGAAAAAGGAACAGCAGCAACAATGTGCATGGCTTCCGCACAGTAGCTACGTACAAGCCAGAGGAATGGCAAACCAAAACTCTTGGGATTGCTCCTTTCTTTGGAGATAAAGTAATTAACAATGTGGCTTCTTTACTTGAAGTACCTGTTTCTAACAATCTAGTGACAGTTTACCAAGTCCTCCACATCCTTTGAGTCTTCAGAAACAGGACTGCCTAAAGATGATCCAATTATATTTGATTCTTCCTGATGATGTTGGAATATGGGATCTGTAATGAGTTAAGTTTAAATAAAGTTAGTATTAAATGTATTTTACTTATTATCCAGTCCAAGTATTTTACCAACATGTAGGATTTAGCCAACAAGAGAACCAATAGATCAAGGGAAGATTAACATGATAAAACTGCCTGATTTTACCCCTTACAGTTTCCCAGGCTCATGATTCAGTCTTAGTACAGTACCTGTTAGTGTTGTCAAAGGCAAGACAGAGTCAGTGTCTATAACATCAGCTGCTTGGATAAAGCCATGTGGTGAAGGGACGATAAGTATTGTTTCATCATCAATTGTTTGATGAACTTGGTGTACTATGGTGGAAGACTCTAAGTCCTAAATAATATTTAAAAAAGGAAACAAAAAAAAAGATAGACTTACATTCCCCAAGTACGTCCAGGTCTGTTAGCACTTAGCTCTCAAATATCCTTCATTTTAAAATTAGAACATAAAGGTTAAGACCTTAAAAAGATGGGGGGTCTATGAACCTCAATAATCTCATAATGTAATATAATGAATATTGATTAAAAGGAACTTAAAACCAACAAATTGTCCTATGTCATTTGTATATAGAAAAAACAATTATGTTGCACTGTGTGATGTATCTGGAATCTATGATTACCCACACTACCCAAAGGTGCTCCACGGAGTGGATGCTAACAAATGCCTCTCAATCTGTTGCCTGTGGAGAGGGGATACTTCAGTGAGGAACTATGCTCAGGTATATCCAGCAACAAGAGCCGGTCCACTAACAACTTTTTTCTTTTTAAATAATTTATGGCCAGCCTGAGCTACCAAGTGAGTTCCAGGAAAGGTGCAAAGCTACACACAGAGACACCCTGTCTTGAAAAACTAAATAATTTATTTGTATTTTAGGTACACTAATTTTCCCTGCATGCATGTCTGTGTGCTGGATCCCCCGAAACTGGAGTTACAGTTGTGAGCTGCCATGTGGGCACTGGAAATTGAACCTAGGTCCCCTGGAAGAGCAGGCAGTGCTTTTAACCACTGAGCCATCTCTCCAGCCCCTACTAATAACTTCGTCAGTCTAAAGAAAAAAGGGTACTAGAGCAGTGGTTCTCAAACTGGGTGGTTGCAAACCCTGTGGGGTCACATATCAGATATTACATTTCAATCATAACAGTAGCAAAATTAGTTATGAAGTAGCAATGAAAGAATTGTATGGTTAGGGTCACCACAACATGGGGAACTGTACTAAAGGTGCACAGCATTTGGAAGGTTGAGAACCACTGCTCTAGAAAGTATCTCTCCTTAAAGTACCTGTGAAGCCCAAGGTAAAACCCATAGGCTGCAGTCTCCTACACAGCTTACCTCAGTAACATAAGCACTGGCTAAGTCAGACGGTGGTTCTTCCTGCTTAAGGTCAGTGTCAGTGATTTCTTCCTCTGTTCTGACCATAACACTATTCATCAGTTCTGTGCTATTTTGGTCGCTGAATTTAGACACATGAGTATTAAATGATGGTTGTATAGTCATCTTAGGCCGAGGAATTTCATCTGGGAAAGTGTCAGCTTCTAGTGCATCTGGAGGCTCGGGAAAATCGGATGAATGAAGATCACTATCAACTGTGAGTTCTGCTTGGGATATTGAAGAAGCGATGTCTTCTGTAGCAACAGTTTGAATAATGACTCTTGGTGTGTGACACTGCACTGTGACATTGTCACTTGTGTTCAACAGATGTTCTGGCTATAAAATAGTAAAGGAAACTATCAATGACAAAGAACTAGCAGTTTCCCTTCCCATATCTTTCACCTCTGCAACTACTTTTATCATCACTTTTCTAGAATCTATGTTTACTTCCCAGGGAGTCCCTTCCTCTTGTAAATCCCTATTTGAATGGATATCCATCTAATAAAAAGGCAGTAGTGGAGATTAGAGGTATACCCAGTGAAGAATTAAGTACAGAATACCACACTGGGGACAAATGATACAAGTAGTACTCTGATACCCAACCCAAACTACTTTACATTTCTATCAATTAATCCTGACCCATAACAGACACTCAAAAATGAAGTATAATTATATAACATACGGATAAAGCATGAACAATGATCTGTTCAGGAGAAGCAGGAGCAGCAGCTGCCAGGGTTACTGTGGGACTTGTGGTCAGAGTTAGGGGAAGGCCTTGACTTGAGCTTGTTTGAAGAAGGTAGGTGCCTGGAGTACCAGTGGGCTGTAAATGGAAAGACTAAAGAAGAAAAAGAGGCTCAACACAGGTACAAAAGTCTATGGATTACGACTACATCTGCATTTAAGGAAACTGATTTGAATTTAGTAGCTAGCGATATACTTGTCAATCATGAATACTTTCATTATGTATACTGTTTCAATAGCTGAGATGTAATGAATACAGCATTTATTATATCTTTTGCTCCATACATTTCTAGTTCTGGTCTTAACTAAGCATCAACATGGTAGGTTCATGAGCCACCACAGGCAATGCAGTAACCCAATTCTCAGTCACCTCTTCAAACTTTTCTCTGTGGTAAATAAACCAGCAAGATGTCTCAGTGGGTTAAGGCACTTGCCACTGAACCTGAGTTTGATCCCAGGACTCACTAAGTGCAAGAGAACAAACTCTTACAAGTTACCCTTTGACCTCCGTCAGCATTAAGGCGTGTACCACACACCCCATAACAAGATGCATTAATAACAACAACAGTTTGAAACACCAAGTTTTTGGGAAGGCACATTGGCAGTGTTTATTTACTTGAAATGTTTCTAGTGGAGTGATTTTAGGAAATACTCCCGTATTAAGGAAATGAAGATGCCATTTGAAAAGGTTGTTAACTAGCAATACATTTATCTTTTGAGGTTTTATAGTGATAAAGTGTTAATGAGTCGGGGTTATCCTAACAAGCTGTAGAGTAAGTATTTTGTACTTTAGGGAGGGCTAGGTAAGCTGGAGAGTCTGTTTTTCAGTATAATTATCTTGGCCAAAGTTCCTTTCCTGTGTCCTGGATCCCTGAATACAGGTTTTTTTTTTATTGCTAGCAAGGAGATAAAATCTATGTTTCAGCCGGGCGGTGGTGGCGCACGCCTTTAATCCCAGCACTCGGGAGGCAGAGCCAGGCGGATCGCTGTGAGTTAGAGGCCAGCCTGGGCTACCAAGTGAGTTCCAGGAAAAGGCGCAAAGCTACACAGAGAAACCCTGTCTCGAAAAAAAAAAAAAAAAAATCTATGTTTCACAGAAAGGGCTGGTAGAATTAGAAATGATTATTGAAGTGCCTACCACCACTGGGAACTCAGTTTTTCTCTGCTTTCCCCCAAAGTGAAAACCAGTCATTTTTCTAAGGGTTACAAGTACTTATCACAGATAGCTAGGAATCAGTGTCAATACTGTATACAAACATATGCATTTCAAGTGTTTTAATAAACTTAAGTCTCTATAAAATATATAATTTCAAGAAAATTATGTATTTGGGTGATTTGCCTGCTGTTGGTACACTCAATATGAGCCTGGTGCCCACAGAGGTCAGAAGGGTGCTAAATCCCCTGGAACTGGAGTTACAGATGGTGGTGAGCCACCATGTAGGTGCTGGGAACTGAACTTGGGTCCTTTGAAGAGCAGGCAGTGCTCATAGTGCTGAGCAATGTCTCCAGTCTCAGGCTCTTAAAACACTTTGTTGTGACCTCCTAAGGAAAAAGCCTTAACACTACCCCAATACGCCTTTCTCAAATAAAAATAAACAAGCATAAAATTTAAGTTCTGTTATGACCAGGGTTAAATAGACTGTGCATTCCTACTGTGAGATTCTATAGTCTCTCAAGTCCAAAGATAGAAACAGAAACAGAATCTTTAGGTCCTCTGGTTATCTTCAAGGGATTTAGCTAGAGGGTGTTGACTAAATTATTGTACTAATATGTAATTCTTCAAAATAAATGAATCTTGAAGTAACATGAATAGTGTTTATATTTTCTTAATAAAATAGGAACTAACTCTGGGCTTGTTTTAGGAAGGAGGACACGAACTGGGACCTTGACTTCTTGAATTTTCATTGCCTCTAAAAGAAACTCTATACATTTTAAGTCATGACCCATTTTCCCCACAGCTAGAGGCAACCAAAATTTACTTGGATCATATCCAGATATTTATTTGGGGAATTTCAAGTAAGTGAGAACCACAAGAGATTTTCTTTCACTTATGGAACTACATGTAGGTTAAGTCCACTGTTAAGAAAAAATGTATTTTTAGTATCTCTGACTCACTGAAGAGCAAGTTGGTACACTGTAGACGAGTGCTTGTTTACCTAGCAATTGTTTACCACCCAGCACAGTAATCACATTACTAGCCGAAAATCCAAAATTGAGCATTCAGGTGTGAATTCTGTGTCAACCAATATTTTCTTTTTTTAAGATAAACGTGCAGTTAGAATTTGGTCACTGATAATGAGTGTGTGGTGGGTGCACCTGTGTGCAAGTGCATGCATAGGCTAGAGGTCGACATAGGTGTCTTCCTCAATCTCTATTCAACCAGTCTCTCACTGAAACACAGCTCACTGATTTGGCTAGACTGGCTGGCCATTAAACCCCCAATGGTGGAATTACAGGTACCTGTATGCTGCCATGCCCAGATTTTTTTTTTACAATGGTACTGGGAATCCAAGGTCTTGTGTTTACAAAATAAACACTTTATCTATGAGCCATCTCCCTGGCTCCTGATAACTGTTTAACATTTTTAGAGATAAAAGATTTTGCCAAACTGTAACCATTAAGGACTGGAACTAAACATTTTATATCCAGTGACTAGCATAAGAGCTTACTCAACATATTCAAGAAATATTACCAACAGCTCATGAAGTGTCCACCAACTTTTTCCTAACAATCTGTTTGACCTGAGCCAGTACAAATCTGTAACACTGACTCATCATCACCGTCGTTTTCAGATGTAAAAGTGCATTCGTCGATGTACACATGGACAAAGAGCAGGACAACAACATCAAAGTGAAGTCCAATTTATGTCCAGTCTGTCACGTTGGCCTCAGAATTCTAATTTCACCTACTTACATAATACATCTATGAAGGATACCTGATCTTTCTTTTGCATAAAAACAGCCAATAACTATTATCTGAAGTATTACTCACTGGAAGAATCTCAAATGTTTGTAGTGTTCCACTGTTTAGTGTTATTGTTTCTGAGTCAACAGAAGCAGCAGGGGAGTCTGTTGAAGCTGTAGTAAGAACAAGGACAATAATAAAATGCTTTGTCAAGTTTCTCCAATGGAATCAGCTGTCAGGAAGGAAATCTCATATTGATAATTTGTATAATGGACTTATCTAGGATGGCACAAAGATCAGACATATACAACAGCTAACTTCAGCCCACTGCCAGTTTTACTAAACAGTCATGCCCACCCACGTTTTTTTTCTTTTTAAATATGGTTGCTTTCACACTTCATAGAAAGCAATAGTGACATCACAAGGCTCATAAGAATCACATAAGAGGTTTGCTAATAACTCTTGGTGTGTATCTGAAAGTGTTTCAAGTGTTAGGAAGCAAGAAGAATACACCAAGGCTAATATGGAAAGAGAAAAAGAAAGGAACTTAGAATATCAAAAATTTCTGGACATTTTAGTAAGCACTATAAATGTGGACTGGCAGTCTCTAACATTAGCTTTAGTTCTAGTAACACTGCCTCTTCCATGGCCACTGGAAAGTGATTTAACCCAAATCAACATTCAGAGATTTTCTCTGTCCTTCCTATATAGAGTTGTTATGAGGAGCAAAAGCAACTTTAAAACCAAAAGAATATATGATAGTAATTTTTTTCAGAAGACCATATTTGATGGGGTCTAACAAGCAAAATCAAGAGATTGAGGTCAGAATGCTAACAATAATGGATGGGATACAGAATTCTTAACTATACTCATCTTGTTGGAAGTAATAAAATACTCTTAAAAAGCTATTAAAAAGGGATGGTATGAATGAGTATTAAGGTTTCATTTATAAAATATCTGCTGTCTTCCTAATGGATAATGTCATCCTAATGGTGGCTAACACTCTCCGTGTACAATTTATACTCAAATAGCTCGTCTATTTAGACTAGGAACTTCTGCTACTCTGTAATTCTTAAACTATAAATAAACTATAGAATAAAAAACATGGAGGGCCAAATAAAGGAGTAAGGCAGGTCATTAGTTTAAAGGTTTCCAGAGCAACTTTGTTTTGTGCTGCAGGTGATCAAACCCAGGGCTTCACCCATGCAAGGCAAGTGCAACCCCCCTCAAAGGTACCTTTGATAGTCATTGCATATACAGATACATGGTGCTCACAGTATCAACAGGTGCCCAGTGTTTCTCAAAAAGGGCATCGTGTGTGCGTGCGTGCGTGCGTGCATGCGTGTTTGTCCTAATGACAGAAAGCACTATTGCCATCTTGTAGATGAGGTCAAGAAACACGGAGCTTACTGTAATAGGAGGGTATCCTGCAAAGACTTATTCAAAATGCAATAACAAATGCCTGGGTGTGAACAACGAAGTGTGTACTTGTGGGCAATAATCTTTTCATAGGCAAACAGCATCATGTAGGACCACCACCACCACCAAAAAAAAGGGGGGGGGGAGGGGCTAATGGTAACTAAAGATGGTTCCAAGGATTGGAACTCATTTCTTTTCTGTCACTAAAATCAAAGAAATGTCAGAAAGGGGGGAGGAAGGTAAACATGGAGCTGAAGTGAAAAATCTTTTCTCTCTATATTGCTGGGTCACTGAACTCTTCTAAGCATAAAACTATGACAGGCAAAGATAATTGAGAGATTAAAAACACTTCCCTGTAGCAAACTGGCCCTTTCCTATCTTACATTTTTTTTAATCTTTATAAAGATCCCATTTTTAAAATATACTACCTCAGATCCACCCCTATGTTGTTTGCATCCTGGAGAAATTATAAATGACCTGTCACACTGAACACTATTTCTCTGCTTGGCAAGTAATTTTTTAGGAAATTTTCTACTAATCAGTGATTTAGATGTTTATTTGACTAATTCTATAAAAATCCTTATCCTTAATTATAAAATCTAGAAAGATGATTGAGAAGTACTTAAACTGTTGAAGTTCCTCCTGTTACACATTCATTCTTGTGCAAATGTTAACTGAGTCAAACATAAAATTCCTTAGATCTCCCAATTCATCAATTTCCATCAACACTCTAGAAGACTAAAGGCACTGGAGCCTTAATTTGATCCTAAGGCCCAATGGCAAGGAGTCTCGAGGTGCCAACACTTACAGACGTGGGTGATCTGGACTGGAATCTGCATCGCTGCCATGGGGCTTGGAGAGATGGCTGTATTATCTTCCAAGCGGGCGACTCTGATCTGAACATGCTGGACACTGGAATTGCAATTACTGTTTGGAACTCCAGATCCTGATTTAGTCTCCAAAAGCACTGGGTTGTTTTTTTGGTTCTCATGTAACTGTTTAAGACCTTTTATTAAGACTGAAGGGAGATGGGTAGACAAAAAGAACATTGACTCTCCGACAGACCACCATCTAAGCAACAAGGGAAGTAGGGTGGGAGGAGGGCAAGGAGGGAAGTATTTGGAGTAAATAGTTGTATACTGCACGTGAGAACTGTCAAAATAATAAAAAAATTCAAATTATAACCTGTCTTTAAATCTTTGGAAACATCCATCATAAGAGATTAAAAAAGGATTAAAAAAATTTTTTTGGAGATGGGAGTGGTCTTGCTATGTTGCCCAGGTTGGTCTCCAATTGTTGGTCCTAGTGATCCTATAACTTCGCCCTCAAGCAGCCTGGACTTAGAGACACGTGCCACCATGCCTGCCCAGACGTTAAAACTTACTAAAAGAATATTGTTCTTGCCATCAGAATTATAACAAAATGGAAACAGGTGGACACTGTTAAGGACATGGAAATAAAACATCTCCTATGTCCTAGGGCTTCTGGCAGAACTATTTAGGAAGACTACTGGTGATGTTAACACATTTTTTTTTTAAATGAACAATGCACACACATTCTTCCACCAATGACTCAAGGGCTGCACTTGACTGCCAAACGCTAATATGTACTCAAGGTCTTTCACGGGGTTGCTTACGCTAGATTTTGCTCTTTTTGGCGGGTGTGAGGGGGACAGTGTCTCAGTCTGTAGTGATCTGCCTGCCTTTACTTTTCTAAGTACTGGAATTACAGGTGTGAACCACGACGTCCAGCTTTTGCTCTTCCATGATAATCTATACTGATTTTCTGTAACTGGGAATTCAAGTCAAGTCCCTCAGCACTGAATTCTGCTTTGAAAACTGCAAGTTGGAGTGCCAAAAGAGGAGAAATGAGTGTGGTAACCTAAAGCAGAGCGACTCTGTAACTTATGCTAGCACCCAAAAAGACAATGGAATGACAAATCTTTATGTAAATCCAATTCAAGATCCCTGGAAACCCATGGAGCCTATTTTCTACAAAATAGGGCACCAGACTTTTCTTCAAATAACAAACTAGCTAAGGTATTTAAAATTACACAACTGATTTCTGAAGGTTTGTACTAAATGAAACCATGTAAAATGTATTTCCTCTTTAGAGTTATGTGGAAGAATAAGAACATGTGTAAGTGTACAAATCACATGGACTCTTCTGTAGGGCAGAAAAGACAACTACCAAAAGAAACAGGGCAGTTTAAATGAAAATCTGCCATAACTGCCTTTACTTGAGGCAAAGAACTTCTAACCACTAACTTTTTAGGAGTAATACTGTAAGCAAGTAGTACATTACCAGGAAACGAAACATCCTTATGGTTTGCAATTTGCCTTTTGATGGTCCACCATTTACTTCGAAGCCACTGTGGTGAGCGAACACTGCTCCATCCCTCAGCTAACAGATCCCAGTTTATGTCATTTTCATCGGCTACATCAAGCTCTGCTATCCTACAGATCACAAAATAAATCTATTAGATCCTCAATTTGTTTGTGAGTCCTCTTCTTACTACAGGGGATAGGACCAGCAATAAAGGGAATGGTAGGTTAGGACACTGAGGTGCCATTATCAAAGAAAAGGGACTCAAGCAGTACAAATAAGCAGGAGCTAAGAAATGCTCAAGTGCAACCATGGTACGGAACTCTAAATGGGGAAGCAGATGCAGCACCGTGAAGGAAAGGGAACAGGCTAGAAATTACAACTAGATGAAGAACAGGTTCAGTTGTACAGAACTGCAATGTTTTATAGTTTGTTTCTCTGTGTAGCCCTGGCTGTCCTGGAACTCGCTCTGTATGTAGACCAGGCTGTCTTGAATTCACAGAGATCTACCTGCCTCTGCCTCCAGAGTGCTGGGATTGGATCAAAAGTATACACCACCACCTCCCAGCCTTAGTTTGTATTTTTAGTAAGTTATTTCTTGGCTCTGAACTTTTCCATTTATAAAGAAACTAAACATGCTTACAAATTCCCCATATGTAAAAATGATTTAGTTGACAAAAACTTACAAAACAAAATGAAAACAACAAAAATCAATATAACAGCGCAACTAAATCTGAGGTTTTAAAAGTCTGTATTTCAAGCCGGGCAGTGGTGGCGCACGCCTTTAATCCTAGCACTTGGGAGGCAGAATTCGAGGCCAGCCTGGTCTACAGAGCGAGATCCAGGACAGGCACCAAAACTACACAGAGAAACCCTGTCTCAAAAAAAAAACCAAAAAAAGAGAAAAAGTCTGTATTTCCTAGCTTTAACTGTCACAATGACTTTTGATGTTTAGCACGGAGTAGTTATAACTACTATAATTTTGTTTTGTTCATTAGTTTTCATGGTTGAAACAAAGAGAAAACCAAATTCCCCTGACTCCATGTGTCTTAAAGCTGTCTTCTGAATTTGTGCGAGGCAGAAGCGCTTCCTTTGATCTAACTTGACAGTGTGTGACTGCCAGCCCAGGGCCCAAGCACTGAAGCTCAGAGGAACTGCAGAGCCCTCTCTACTGTGCTCCCCGGGGAGGGCTGAGGCACACTGGGGGGGACAATCGAAAAGTCCCACCGCCACTGCCTGCGTCTCTGCATCTTCATTCTGGCATTTTGCTCGGGCACTAAATCAACTGTAAAGGAACGAACAAAAAGTTCAATACAAAGTACTCAGGGTCTTGAACATGGCTCTCCATTTTTCATTAGGCTTTCAAGGAAATCAAGAAGAAAGCCTATCAAGACATCTACAGAAAGGAAGCAGGCTTTTGTTGTTAAAAGATTTGGGACACAAACCTTAAGATGAGATTGATTTCATCTTCCTTGGTCCATTCAGTACCCCCACTCTGTTTCCAGTTCAGGTAGTTGAGCCATTTAGAACGGCACTGCTTTTCTGAGCGGGTACCCACTCTTTCAGCTACAGCTGCCCAAGACACGCCCTGTGTGACAATGTCACCTGGCTCCGTGCTCGTTAATTCATGAACCACCTCTGCAAGTCTCTTTTCTTCTTCTTCTGTCCATTTCCCTGAGAAGGAAATCATCCAGACTACATTGTTATCTTTTCAACCATTACAGGATCGAGCCCTCTATGTTCAAGTGCAAATGCAAAGTATGAGTCACTTGGTTATCAGTTTATTTTGCAACAGCACTCAGTCTGGAAACCGCATGTACTCACTAGAATTGTATTTTACTGGCTTTTAATGGACAGAATATTACCTCAAACAACAAAGAATTATGTGTTCTCAAATTATATCAAGTTCTTTATATAGAAATAATAAAGCGGGAAGAGCTTCACCGAGAGAAAAAACGAATGCCTTTCACCACCCGCCAGCAACAATGGAGTAAATGTGAGCTGTTCTTAGTAGAGTAAATGATAAAGAATATGTGCAATTCCATTGGTGCGCTAAACTACTTCAGTGACAATGGGTTCATACCATCGTTTGTACAGCCCACCCCAAGCCACTCTGACGATGCATTAGTCATAACACTAAATTCATACATTTTAATTCCATCCTTTCCAAATCCCTAAGCTATTAACAATATCTAATGTTTCTCTTGTCTTTTTATGTAATGAAGCTTGAGCAGAAAAACAGAAAGAAAGGAACTTAAAAAAAATTCTTTACTTTTTAGCTGTTACTAAAATTTTCTAGAAAAATTAAAAAAAAAAATTGTTGTTCCAGGACCTCATTCATGGAACAAGTATTTACTGAGTGTTTGTCTGGATAACACTGATGAACTAGGAGGAAATTCTGCTCTTCCAGCACAGCATGGCAGGAGGAAGGGAAAGACATATCGGAAACCATGCTGTAAAACCAGAGTGAGGCTGGCAGGTCCACTCTCAGAGAATGGTAGTGTCCCCGAACTGTGCTAATGAACGAGTTCTATGCCCACAGAGGTGCATAGTCTCTGGAGCTTCTGCTTCATTCTTTAAGCTAGTCATACCAAAGAATGAATGACAGTTGGTGAAATTCATGTTCTTGATGTCTTACTGGTAACAACGACATCCAGGAGGTAGAGGACATATTCTTGATCTCACTTTAATTAGGTAAAGGGGGAAGAAAAAGACTGTTTAGAATCTGAAGTTAATGCGAGAATTTTCTTTTTGTAATTAAAAGACTGAACATGGATTATGGATTCTTCAGGAACATTAAGCCCAAAGAAGGGACCTATGAAGAGTATCTGCTTTACCCTGTTTTACAGAGGAATTAAGGCTCAGAAAGTTGAGACAACAGCAAGGAGTTTCTTTGTACTACTGTTTGTCACAAACCGGCCTGATATTTATCATCAGTACATTTGTATATATTAAGAAGTATATACAGTCTGGCCAAGGCACTGAAATACTAATAATCATAAATTTATTTATAGAAAAATATAATTCAAGTTGGAGATCCACAAAAATATATCCCAACCTCTGAAACATGCACAGGTTCTTCCTGCTTTGGGACGTCCCTGCACCTGAAGTTGTCACAAACATAGGCTGTTATTCTAAGTTCAGTTAGATGGGTTTACATCAATATTATTTCTGTATGTCTTAAAAGGCAATGCTTTTTCCAAGTGGAGCAGCTTGGAACTGATATAAATCTGCAGCATGCTAGACTGAAACTGTCTGAAAATGAAGTGTCACTATGTCACTGTTAACAATGGTCAGTGAAACTCGATTTAAAAGCACAAAACCCACTTGGCTTTACCTAATTAAACTGGAAGAAAAAACAAGAAAGACTAGGAAATGCTTGTTAAATGAAGGTGAATGCAGAGTGTCTGCAGGGGCAGGAGATGCAGCGACCAGGCGGGTCCACGCAGCACAGCACTCCAGTACCTGTGTTGCAGGTATCCTTCATCAGCCGGCAGCGGTCTTTGACAGAAGAGGCACTTCTTCCTAGGGCCGCCCCTATCGTTGCCCAGTCATTGCCATGCTTTATCCGGAGCCTAGAACAAGAGTCTGCCAATCAGCATTTGGTTCAACTGTTTTCTCCCTCTTAATTTCATCATTTATTCTTCATTCTTCTTCTTCCCTTTTGACTGGTTTGGAAGTTGTGGGCAGCAATACTTTTGAGAGCCAAAGTTTGAAAGTGTGGCCTTTTATTGGGGTCCACAGTTGTCTGTGGGTGAAAAAAAACAGGCAGCAATGGCCCTTTTCCTGGGTCAGAGAAGAAATAGATAACTTGGATATGTGTTCAAAAAAAGACCCAATTTCCCCTCAGGTCGTTGACACAATTCCCAGGCAAGCCCCAGAGATTTTCCTTCCGAGCATATTCCTGACAAGCTCTTTTTCTGACATCTAAACTGTCCAACAGATCTTTATAAAGAGGATCTTTATAAAGAGTCCATCACACTGCACTCTACAGCCTCAGGGCAATGAAGCAACACATGCCTCTGTCGATCCAAAAGCCCTTACTACCAGGTAGAGGCAGCCTGGACAGTGAAAGCAACAGTCACCAGGGCAGTTTGATATCAAGGCTTTGATCCTGGTAATAAAGTGCCAAAATTTAATTTCTTTTGGAATCCCTATTAGTGGTCTCAGGAAGCACCTGGTGACCGACAACCAGAGTCATTTGTCTACTGTGGGCATAGCTAATATAACTTCTAACAGAAATTCATGTGGGCATAGCTAATATAACTTCTAACAGAAATTTATGTGGGCATAGCTAATATATAACTTCTAACAGAAATTCATGTGGGCATAGCTAATATAACTTCTAACAGAAATTCATGGTTTTAACAGCTACATGAAATGATACCAGTTGGACAAAAAGCTCAAAATTTCATATTTAAAGAGGTAAGAAGCCAGATAACGACAATCAATGAGAACAAAACTGAAAACTTACTCCTTGAGCTTCTCAATTTCTTCAGGAGTGTATCTAGAAATTCAGAACAATGGAAAAGAAATCAATTAAATACAGAACACTTACAAACATTACCAAAAACCAGTTTTACTTAGAGACCCGAACATTAAACTATATAGCATATGGATAGTATTTGTAAAATGTTTTAAAGTGAGTTCTTAAAAGTTAAAATAAATGCTTCCATGTTCTTAAAAAAAAAACCCCAGTAATTACTTTTTGCTATAACACACATATACACTGTATCATGTTCCCTATGGAAATCCAACATTTCAAACATCTACCTGCCTCATCTTATCTACATGTTCCTTTATTTCAAAGTTAGGTCTAGGGGTTCTCAAATTATAACTGCTCCAATAGACTTATGGACAACAAGTACATAGTAAAGAAAAAAAAATTCTAATTTTTCTCTAGCCAGGCATAGAAACTCTAACAATCTTTTTCTTCATTTCCGCAGTCCATGCAATGTTCTTTGTATACATTTATCTGAGAACTCTATGAGGTTGTATACTCTGTAACCAGTTCTACCGCATGGAAGGTTTCTGAAAGTTAGTTAAGTATTCACTCTTTTTGTCCAGCTTCATAAAATGTGAAGTTGACTCCTTTCAGGTTTCAAATGTGTTCTCACTGGTAGCCTGCTGACAGGAAAACCAGCATCGGAAGCTCAATAGTGTCTATCAGGTCATACTAATGCTACTTAAAAATCCCAGTGACAAAAGCATTAGCAATACCACAGAATCATTCCATTGAACAATTTTGATACCTTTCCATAAATGCTACCTTTAGCAGAAATCCATTCATCATTGCTACCTAAGCTATTCTCAATTCCAGTTTTATTTAAAAATACATGAAGTCACTAACCTTGTATACTATATTCCCAAAACAAACAGGAAACAAATACTATCACTGAACCTGGCGTTCTTTTAATACTCCCTCTGTCTTTAACCACCCTAATTTTTAATTTCTACAAAGCAAACTCTGATACAGTAAATGCAATCAAGTTAATCTAAATAAGACAGTTCAGATTTCTAATTTCTAAAAGTCCTTATTATGAGGTGCCACCATATACTAACACTTTCAGAATAAAATTATCAATAATGATTCACAGCTGCCTCTGCTTTAGGAATTAACTGTAAAAGATGGCAGTTCCTCAACTCTTGCCCAGTTACATGAGAACATGCAGCATCACAAGTTTCCATACTTTCCCACATGGTTCCTGTCATCATACATGCGCAGCACTCTTCTATAAACTGCAAACAAAGGTCGGTTCAGCCCCCACGCTATAGTCCTGTAGAAATCTTTTCTTTCGTCTTTTGACATCTCAAAGATGATTTCTGTAGCATCTTTTATTCCGCGTGCCTAAATGGGTTACATTTCTTTGATTTAGGGATTTCTGATACAATGCATGTGGATATACTATGCTCTTAAACTAGTTTTAATGTTAAAGGTCAACAATGACATTCAGAAAGACTCTACTGCTAGCAAGTCTAAACTTTAAGTAAACTTTAAAATGTTGCAATAGTTATTCAAGTGATTCTTAAGGGCACCAAAAATAAACTATCCAATTCAAACACCTCAATTTTGGCTTACATTCATAAATTTCTGTTTAAATTTCATTTAAAATTTATAAAAAAAATTAAAAATAAACTTGAAACAAGTACAAGAAAATCAAAAGAGCAAAATTAATCACCAGCAATCAAACTGAAAAGTAAGTTTAAAAACTGGTTCTTTGAAAGGATGACTTAAGAATAAATTTTGAAACGATACATTTCTGGCAAAAATAAACGGCACAAATACTAGAGATGAAGGAAATGTGGCCTAAGTAGAGAGTGAACAACAAATGAGCATTATGAGCCATTTTATAAGTCTGAATTTACACAGAATGACCAAACTCCTAAAAATAGTCAACTTACCAAAATGGATTCTGTAAAAGATAGAAAATCAAAGAGACATAAACCAGAACATTTTTAAAAAATCTGTTACTATTAATCTTACCATAATGAAAGTGCCAGATCCAAGTGATATTATGAATAAACACTTCCAAATAGTTAAGAGAAAATAACTGATGATAATTTCTGAGGCTAACATAACCTCAATAACAAAACCCAACAAGGAATATTTCAACTGGGGCAGGGCTTAAAGCTTACTCATTAGGAAAGGCCCTGAACCCCACTATTTTAGTGCAGAACCCAGATATGTACAGGAAAGTTTGTACATCGACTGCCACCATCCCACCTGGCAGAGGCCGCTGTGAGTTTCAGAACAATCATCACTGAGGACTGATACCAGCACATTTACAAAAACATGTCACATTTCAAAGTAGGGAGAAAATACTCATAAATGATAAAACTCATACTGAATCAGGGTTAGCTGCAGACCTCATAAAAGAACGTATCAGAAACACATACTTGAATAGAATTATTTGTCGAGAATGTCATGTATATAGATAGCCAAAAGGTTTTTGAGAAAAACAAACAAGCAAGCAACTATTGTATCAAGTTGCTAAATACCCAATCAATAAATAGACATTTGCATTTCTATACAAAGCTCATGAGAGTCATCTATGGAGAATACAGAATTTTAAAAAAATATTGTTAACTCTTATACAAAGAGTCAGTGTAATTCCAAAAAAATTCTATCAGGGTTTCATTCTCTACAAACTAATTTTTAAGAGAAGAGGGCTAAAAACAGCCAAGACACTCACAAAGGGTCTTTTCCTGCCAGGTATTAGACTATTCAAGCCAGTGTTAAACTGGTACAGGTAAGGTAATAAAAAGATAAGCTAGAAGGAACTTGGGAAAAAGGATTTCACACCGTACAAAATGCTGGGACAATTGTCATCCATACATAAAAAGAACTGAAGCCCTACTTCACATTAGTTGGGAGGGGATATTAAATGCAAAATCATAAAATGTAAACAGGACAATAAATAAGAATAGGTTCATACCTATGAGATGCTATCTTACACAAGCATGCAAAATCAAGTTAAAAAATGAAAAAAAAGATATTGAAATTAAGAATGTTTGTTCATTAAATGTTATTCAAAGAGAAGAAAAAGGCAGGCCCTAAATTTTGACAAGGTTTCTGTAATGAATGACCTATAAACCCTTTATATACACCAAATATTATGAACATCTAGCAGAAAACAAAAGCAAAACCTATATCAAAATGTGTAGAAAATACAAAGAGGAATTTAAAAAGAAATACAATGGTCAATAAACATTGAAAATTATTTTACTTGAAAATCAATAGCATAAACCTAAAAAGAATAAAAGTAAGCAATTACTGTGTAATGAGCAACCTGAAATACATTTGTACAGTAAAATACAGCAAAACAAGTCAGTAGCAAAAATCACAACACTGAGCAAGAGAAACAATTTATGAAATACCATCTTTTTATATAAGTGTGAAAACCAAGTAAAATTACAGTGGTATGTATCTTGCAAAAAATTGAGAATCTTTTCTAACATTCATTCATAGTTTCAGAATTGCAGGCAATTAAACCCAGGTAAATCCAAGCTAAATGCCAAGCACTTCGATGCTTGGCACTGTGGGACAACATGGATCATGAATGTTTGCCCTTCTCATTTTTGCTTGTGGCAGTTGCTATCATTTTGCCCAATAAATGGAGTATCTGACACTTAACCAAGGAGAATGCTGTTTAAAAGGCTCCTCAGCATTTTTCTAAGAGTACTACACAGTAAGATCAAGGATTAAAAACAATAAATTATCTTTTTCCCTTCCCAAGACTGACGCATCTTTCCACACTGCCTATTCCTGTCAATCCTACCATTAGTCTCCAAATGCCCTAAAACCAAAACTCTTAAGAAATTTCCACTTTTCCTTAGGCAGGACTCAGAGAGCTTGCCTGTTTCCTTTGCTTCCCTGCCAGTCTGAGCTCCTGCCATTCCCACCTAGTCTGCTGTGCCTTTTCGCAGTTCTCAAATCTTAGTCAGGGTCACTAAAATGGAAGGATCCAGGAGATCATCTGCTCAAATCTGCTAGGCAAGATGCCATCTTCTTAATTTCCCGAATCTGGTGTTTCTTACCATCTTTTACTGCTGTATCTAAACTTTTAGTATTTTCTGACCGCCTGTGCCACCTCCCACCAGGTAAGCATTTAATCACTGTGGACAGCACCCTCATCGAACAACTTCATTCTCAACATTCATGGACTTGTTTCTTCAAAATAGACTTGGTAACAGCATTTTTTTTCATTATTTGTAGAGAACTTATAATAAAGAATGGAAGGTCTTAACAGTATTTTCTTTCATCATTTGTAGAGAACTTATAATAAAGAATGGAAGGTCTTTTTTTTTTTTAAGCTTACAGTTTACAAAGCTTACTTTCAGGAGACTGCAGTTAAGATTCAGCTTTGGACTATAAATGTGGTAGGTGACAATGTATTTATGTATGTCAAACAAAGAATGCATACCCTGCTATCCAAGCAACGCTAACCATCTACACTTCAAGCATTTGAATTTTACTTCACCTCAAAGGTAGGCAGCAAGGCTCTGGAGAGGATTCTGTAAGAAGAGTATAGGTCTCCACTACCATCTAACTGAACTATCAAAGTTTTATTATTTCCTATTTTCTGTACAGTAAAGTTCTACTTTTTTTTTTTTTTTTGGTTTTTCGAGACAGGGTTTCTGTGTGCAGCTTTGCTCCTTTCCTGGAACTCACTTGGTAGCCCAGGCTGGCCTTGAACTCGCAGAGATCCGCCTGCCTCTGCCTCCCGAGTGCTGGGATCAAAGGCGTGCACCTAAAGTTCTACTTATCTGACCTGGACTTTATCCCAGTTGTCCCAACGCTATTCATCTAGCTTCCAGTTAAAGGGTTAATGCACCAACCATGTTGAGTATTGCCACTCAGTATTTATGCACAATGTATACCACATTTGGCCCACAGTCCATACCCTTTTAAGACTCAGCTCATACCTTGGTTCATAAAAAACTGCCTGTAGTCACAGTACCATAAAGGCTAGAGGAGGAGGACTGCCCCAAGTTCAAAGCCAGCTAGGACTACACAGTCAGTTTCAGGCCAACCGAGGCTACAAAGGAAGATCCTGCCTCAAAACACAAATCAAAGCCTTTTTTTTTTTTTGCTTAATCATTCCAATCCTGAGAATAAACAATTCTTCCCTGAATTCTTAAGGTGTAACTTACGCACACCATTTGCATGGCAGAAACTTTGCATAATCCTCACTGCTTTCTTTTTTCCCAGACAGTACCTATTGAGAGGATTCTTGTCTCCAGTGACTCCTCAAAAAATCTACACTCAATGGACATTTAGTAAAGATGACAAAGATTGCAAGATGAACTTAAAGTTGTTGTTGTTGTTGTTGTTTTTAAATGAACTAGTATGATTTAAGTTGAAAGACGATGAAAACCTCAGGGCATGGACAAGCTAAACTCACAGGCTACCTGAAAAGGTAAGGACAGGCTTAGGAAGTCAAGAAACAAGGAAGATTATTGTCCTAACTTCAGCTAGTAACTAAAGCAACTTGGTTAAAACTCAAAATCTGTTTTAAAAATATAATACTATAATCACAGATCTTGAAATTATTAAGGCACCAATCTTCTGTTATAAAAATTAGTGAGACATTCATAGTAATTACACAGACTACTACCTGTATATTCCTGCACTCATCAGTAAACAAATTACTGAATCGTGAAAACTGTATCATGGGGTACCTTCAGATAGCGCTCAATGTTGTTCATCAAAAT
Source organism: Peromyscus nudipes (assembly GCA_902168325.1). Lineage (NCBI taxonomy): Eukaryota > Metazoa > Chordata > Mammalia > Rodentia > Cricetidae > Peromyscus > Peromyscus nudipes. The sequence goes on from CABHPH010144937.1 coordinate 37,483, forward strand.
ATCGATTTCTTCCTTGGACCACATCCCCTGCTTCCATTTATGGCCTTTAAAAGAAATATTAGCGTAATATAAATACAAGAACTATTACATGAAATACTATCATTTGAGAGGAATAAAGTACAACAGATTTCCTTTGTGATAAAGTTGTCACTGAGAATAGAACTGGGCGAATCGAGTTTTTCATTCATCTGAAATGTCCAAGTGCAGTAACTATTGTGACCTTACTGAATAAAGATTATGAAAGCAACTTTTAAAGTACTACTTTTCTTTTGGAATTATAAAATTGATGAGACAAAAGTAAGGAGAGTTAAAGCATACTCAAAAGATTTTGGAAGTTTCTTTCATGAAAAAAATTAATTTTATAGGCAAAAGAATAAGTACTAGAGATTCTATGGCTAAGTAAACATAATAAACCAGATACCAAGCGAATAACTTTAAGAGTATTCACTGTATGGCAGCTTCTTTTCCCTGGTGTAGTATGGATGCACCCCCCAGTTCTCTGGTGTTTGATAAGAGCTTCCTCAGCTATGCTGCTGAGTAGCACAGCACTGCCAGTGCATCCCACTGTGCTTCTAAGAGAATCTCAAACACAGTGAGACTCATTTTCTCCTCTTACAGGCAATAACTGAACGGCCTCTTAAATGCCACCACAGTGTATCTGCTCAAAAATAACACGACAAAACTCAGTACCTATCAGAAATAGAAAGATAATAGTTATTGTAAAATAGATGGCATTATGGATTCATTCATGGTGAAATTTAAATCCATTAGCAAGTTCAATTACATTACTTGGTTCCACCAAGGAAGTCTCAATTCAGAATCTTGATGACAAGCCTTTCTAGCCCCATGGCTTCTGGTATTGGGGCCCAAAATTCAGCTTATCTTACCTTTGTTAGTGAGAGAATCCTTATCTTCTTTAGTTGTAAACCATGCTTGGCTAACTGCTGAAACTTCCTCAGTACCCAATGGAGATATTTCATCTAGTTGATCATTCTGTAAAATCTTTAAAAAGAAAAGAAAAAAAAAATAGAGAGAAAAAGGGGTGGGGGAGAAGGTAACAGTTTGATTTAATGCCCAAGCTCATTCACGTTTGTTGATGCTAGAAATAAAAAAAATTCTAACATAATTATTCACTTTTGTGTGTACACTAGCTTCAGCTTTTTATAATTTGGGCCAATACTGCATTACTTAAATCATTATAGGAAGTTGGGTGTTGTGGCACATACCTATAATCCTGGCATTTGGGAGGCTAAAGGAGGAGGATTTTGAGTTTGGCAGCCTGCGCTCTATAGTGAGATTCTGTTTCAGAAAATGGAAATAGGATATTCCAAGATGGGTGCAGTTGAACACACCTTTAATCCCAGCACTCGGGAGGCATAGGCAAGGCGCATCTCTGTGAGCTCAAGGCCAGCCTTATCTACACAGTAGAGTTGCACAATGAGACCCTGTCTCAAAAGAAAAACAATCAACCTAACAAACAAAAAATGATATTCCAAAATCATTTGTGTATTTTGTATGTAAAATGAACTTTTCCATCCAGCTGATATCAGATTCAGATAGAAAAAAGCAGTCTCCCATCCTTGGGTGTTATGTCTGGCTAATGTCCTCAGGGGTGATTTCCTCTTACCTAATAGTTTCTTTATAAAAGATTATTGGACTAAATTACTGCAAAACCCTGTCTGCTTTACTAAACTGCTAATTTTGTATTAGCCTGTGAAGATGATTCACAGCTTTAATAGTGTATGCTCCTCTCTAAGAACTAAGATAGTGTTAGTTATTGAAAAATAAACGGCACTGGTTGCAGCGCTGGTTACTGTGTGGAAAGGTCATGGTCACAACAGAACCCGGTATCAGTATTCAGAACTTTATTTGGGGGGGGGGGAGCAGAGTGGAGAGAACACATCGAGCATGGGGTCTGCATCCAGCTTTTAAGGGCTCCCGGTATGGAGCTACACCACAAATGTACTGATTGCGTGACCATGCCACACGCACGACGTCGCCAGCGCACACTGATGATGTAAGACGCAAGACCCTGAACTGTGTGTGCATGTATAGCTACAGTAAGTAAGGGCAGAATTCTAACAGTTATCACTACACCTACAGAGGTCTTTATGTACTCATCACTGGCTACAGCTTTAGTATATTCAAACGAAGTAGGCAGGAACAAAGCTACCCACAACAGACTTGTCCTTGGGCATAAAGGGAACAAAACTGTAAAGAGGGCAGACTTGGTAATAGTGCTACCACATCATGGATAAGGCTGTCATAGGCACATCAGCATAAGGAGTCATGTGATTAAATGCTATTCAGTTTAGTCTCTGGCCTGAATAAACTACTATGCTAAGTCACTGCCTGGAGTAAGTTCCAAGAATGAGTAGACTGTTTCTCTTATTAACAGAAACTGAACTTCTAATCTGAAGAGGAACTGAATTGTGGGAGATCTGTTTGATCTGCTCCCTGAAAGTGTCGACAAACTGGTGCTTTTAGAAATGCCCTTGTTCAGAAAAAGGAGGGAAACCAACGAAAATGATACACTCTCAGAAGTATTTAACGATAATTTATCCAGATATTCCTAGTGAGATCTAAGATGTAGATGACTGTTTTTATGATTCTTGAGACAATTCTACTAACAGTGACATTATTAGGCCTGTAAGGAAGTGCAAGGTGGTGGACCTATCAAGTGGTTCCGACACTGAGGATGCTACTGATAACAGTTGGTCTGAAACTGACACACTACCTTGCTTACAAGCTGGGGTCATTACATTTCCTTCTCTGTGTGACTCTCTACCTTCTGCGACTTCTCTCTCTTTTGGTGAGGAATTGTTTGAGATGTGCAAAGAGCTGTCCAACCATCATGATCAAACTCAATGAAATACAACACCATCTAGAACACTACAGTGGTCTTTGGTTACACAGAAGGACATCAAGAAATCCCTTGGCCTAATTATTCTGAGGGGTCAAATAAGAAAAGATAGCTTGGAAAACTACTGATCAACAGATCCTTTGATATGTACCCCTATATTTCCACAATGAATTACCACAGATTTGCACAATGACATTCTGGCATTTCAATAATGCCAAAATGGACAGTCACTTGGGGAGACTTTAAGATCCAACCTATGTTGGGTTATTTCTAGCATAAATTTTGAACAATATACAAACCAAAGCAACAGCTGTCTTTGTATGGACAGGATGTTTAAAATTTTTCATGTACAACCCAGCAAAAATAACAAAATACAGTTTACTTGTTCAGATGGTGTGTGAGAATGACACTGACTATATCTGTAACGTGGATTATACACTGCTAACGGAAAGAAACTGTTCTTCAGTCCTTGAACCCTATCTTGTCACGTGGCATCGTATTTACCAGGATAATTATTACAATGTTCCATCTACTGCTAAATTGCTGATACAGAACAATAGAGTCTGTGGGACTGTTAGGGAAGATTAGAGGTTAACTGCCAAATTTGAAAATGAAAACATCAAGAATGAAGGAAGGTGACATAATATTTTCCAGAAAAGGAAAATAGTCTTCTCCTAGCATGGAAAGTCAAGTGGTTGTCCCAATGATATCAATGATGCATGACACTTCTGTCTTGACAACAGGAAAAAAAAAAATAGAAAAACAGGAGAGAATTCTGTAATCCTACCGCATCAAGGAATACAACGCCCACACGAAAGGCGTTGACTGTGCGGATCAGTTCCTGTCGTGTTGTTCCATTCTAAGGAAAACAACGAAATGGACAAAAAACGTGGTGCTGTACTTTATAAACCGTGGACTTTTTCAGTTCATTTAGAGTGTACGTCTTCAGTTCACAAGCAAAAATGAAGAATGAACAGTTTCTGCTATCGGTGGTGAGAAACTGAATAACAGGACAATAATGAAGGTTCTCTGGAACCAGAGACAAATCTGTCCAGCCCTTCCCCTGGGGCTGCAAGGAGAGCACCTCATAAAGAACCACCCAAAAGGTTGTCAGGGGATATGAAGCAGCATGAACCTACGTTATTCCAGTGTGTGGAAAGAAAACATTTCCTGAGAGCCTGCAAAGTTTGTGCCACCCATGGGAAGAGGAGTGAATCTAGATACTAATGTAAATTTTGTTTGGTCCCTTCTCACAGAGGAAAACGTTTCACATGGTACCATATATAAAAATAGCACCATGAACTTTGTTTAATTGCTATTGTAAATAAAAATGTTGCAATTATTGAAAAACAACACCTGAAGTGCATTATGATTTGTAATTATGATGAATTAAATAATGTGCAGTTCCTGGTGTCTGTCTTAGAGATTTCTATGTGGTGTGAAAATGACTTAGTTCCTATTGTTGAAAACCACACTGCTCTGGATGTGACCAAAGACAGAACAACTTCTATATATACAACAAAAA